>CM070504.1:64620382-64838899 GCA_036346375.1 Guadua angustifolia | reverse complement strand
GAACAACGAGGGCATAAAGTAGTGGTACAAGCGTACTCAACAAGCCGTGGGGAAATGATGCAATATATTCATGCGGCTTGACAAAGGGTAGGTATATGGTTCATTTGCGTAAAGCAATAACTTGAATTTAAATACAATAAATAGATTGAAGGCAGATTGATAAAAACAATAATAAATAATGGTAAATCAATGGTAGACAACATGAAGAATGACGAGGCATCACCCTACATCATTCAAACAAGTATCAACCACACAATTCAACGGTATAGCTTGAGACAACAAAACAACGATGAACTCCCGTTCACATCCCAACCATCCACATTTGGGAAAATACTCTATACCCGTGTGAAATCCGGGCTTGTCCATGACCGCGGACACGGCTATTGAATAGTTTACACTCTGCAGAGGTTGTACGGCTTTACCCACAAGACATGATCATTCCTTAATGCCAAGCGCTAAGAACACACTTCCTTTGGTGTGTCGGCAGAAGATCACTACAAAGCCTTTACAATGCATGTCTAAACCTAATCATGCCCTCTAAGGTTTAGTCCCTGGGCCCCCTCTTGAGCCATGTGAGTCTACCCGTCCATCTGGAACCCACACCAACCATCGGCAATACTCAAGTCTGGACATTGCAAATTAATCAGCTAGGTCCGTCCCATCTACCGGACTTGTGGTTGCAGTTAGGCCAGATTCAATGGCGCACAAGATTAAGTCCTTAAATTGTCTTAGGCAAGACAACCACATCCCAATGTGCTAAACAAAGACCCCTTCTTGCACGATCAATTGCGAGAGAAACATTTTGTTCAACCCAAAACCAATGGCATCCTGCCGTGGTACAACAAGTTTACAACAAATGGTCAACCGCCACAATTCAACATCTCATTAAGTCAAGATTAACATTAGCTCACGGTGATATGAATCCCATCGGACAACTAAGCATGGCTAAGCATAGCTACGATAACCCAATCTTTGGTACTATGATTATGTCCAACTAATAATGTCCCAACCTATGGTTAACAATGGATACATGGCATTCCAATAATCAAAGGGGCATACTCAAACAGGTAAATAGCTACTCCCATAAACTAGCATTGTTACATAATTAGCATGCAATTGTATAAAACAAAGTATTTTTGCAAACATGGGTTCAATATGATCAAAGGTCTACGACTTGCCTTGTTGTTCAAGTGCTGATTCTTGGTCTTCGAAGTCTCCGTTCGCTCCTTCGGGATTCGCGTCTACCGGAAAATAAAGCAATGAAACCAAATAAATACAAAACAGAGAGAAAAACAAGCTCAAAATTGAAATTAAATGGCTCTGGAATGTAGATCTCGATTTTACAAAATTTAGAAATTTGAATCACTCCAATCGGAGTTGGACGAAGGTGAGCAGACTTCGGAAGATTTAATTCAGAGAAAATCGAGAGAAATTCACAAGGGCTGACACGTGGCAGCTTGTGATTGGCTGGGATTTTCGGGTTTTGGAAAATCAGAAAAGAAAATAAAATTTTCGCTGACATGTGGGACCCACGAGTCGAGACTCGGTCCACAGTGAACCAAGCGCCGAGGCGACATTCGGTGATGTGGCGCGAGGCGACGACGTGGCATGCCACTTGGCTAGGGTCGAGGTGTGGGCCGACTTGGCACACACGCTGGCGACGCAAATGGGGGCGCGTGGTTCGCCACGCGGCAAGATCTAGGGCGTTGGCTCGAATCGGACGCCACGGATGAAGATCTGGCGGGGGATGGCTGGGCGATCTGGGCGTCCACCGCAGTCGGACGGTGAGGTTTGCGGATGGGAACGACGGCGAGGCGGCGGCGCAACTCACCGGAGGCAGAGAAGACGACACCGGATGTGGCGAAGGACGGTCGGATCGGGCGGAAGAAGTGGCGGATCCGGAAGAACTCGACGCGACGAGTTCGGGGGTGTCCACGGCGGCGGTGGAGGATGACCGGAGCGCCCAGGAGACGGCGGAGAAGAGCTTCAGGTGGCGGCGCACTTGGCGAAAGCTCATTCACAGCGGCAACCGGTCCTGACGAGTAGTAGTAGGGCGGTGTGCGCATGGGGAGGCGAACCTCGGGCGGTCGTGGTGTTTGGCTTAAATAGCCTCGGAGGCGTGAAGAACATGGAGACCGCGTGCCAAGCAAGGCTAGGGTTAGGGTTGCGGCGTGGACGACGAAATTTGGCCAGGCGGTGAGCGATGATGGGCGGGTAAAATTCGCCCGAATGAGGTTTCAAAAATAAAAACAATTTCTGAATTGATTTAATTCCAAAAATTCAGATAAATCCAAATAAATTCGAATAAATACCGAATAAATCCCGAAAAATCTCCAAAAATACAGAAAAAATCCTTGAAGCACAAGGAACCCAACAAAAACTGGAAAACTTTGATTTGATGCTTACATTAATCTAATTAAATCTTTTCATTATTTAGAAAATTCAAATTAAGCTGTAATTAATTCAAGAAAATGCAAATGGTTCACTTTTGAATTTAAACATTCCAAAACTCAAATTTTGGGATGTTACACTGGCGCACAACTATTCCATGGACGACTCCGTCCCAAGGAACGTCTTTCACCGAAAACCCGAGGTAAACCAATCAGACCAAGGGCTCGTCTTAGCGGCCCCGAGGTTTTTCTTGACCCTCTCGCCTTGCAGACCATCAAGAGTTGTTTGATACTGCCAAAGATCGGATCTCCGCCCGGAGGGGGCAAGGGCAAGAAAGGAAGAAGAGGCCTCCCATTGCCGGGCGGAGCCACTCAGGCGAAAAATCCCACGTCGAGTGGGGGACCGTGCCATGGTAAGGATCCCACCGGTCGAGTTCAGATTCGCCATACCGCTGACTTGCTTGCTGATGAGTTTTTCCTCTTTAGCAACCTTGCGCGGCGGCGCCGCCGGACTTCGAGCCCCAGTGGCCAGGTGCTCGGCTCGAGCCTGGGACCGCCGTTCTTTGGCGGCAGGCCGGCCGAGTCTGAGGTCCTGTGTCAAGGGCGAGGAAGCAGCTCCGTGGCACGAGGCAGCAAGATCTTCGCCGACCCTCGGCGAGGCGAGGTCGGTGACTCGAGTAAACCCCAAGCATCTTTAGACCGCAACGCCCCACATTTTTCTCGCTTAGTGTATGCTCTTGATCGCGGACCTTGAGCGCCCGAGCTCGAAACTTGCCCGCTTTTGACGATGGTCATATCCGTATGCGTCCGAGTCGAGGAGGAGGACACATTCGAATTGGTCCGCGCCGCCTCGCCTAACGCGAACTCCGTCGGTCGCCGAACTCGTTCCGGCGGCGAGTTCGACCAAGGCCTCGGCGACACGGACGATGACGAGCTGACCCGCAACCAAGACGGATTTTGACACCCATGAGGCCCATGACACACTATCGACCATGGCGCATCTGCCGGCGTTGTTCTCCCGGTGCCACCGCGAGGGAGGACACTCGAGCTTCCACGGGCGCGCGGCGTACCGAGCTCCTCGCGGCGCTCAGCGTTGAGCCGCGACGCCGACCACCGAAGGTGACGGGAGCAGGTGCTCGCAGATCTTTCGGTGTGGGTCGCCGCATATCTTTGAGCCGCGGCGTCGTGCCGTGGAGGTCGAGGATGCCGCTGGCGACCCGGCCGCCATTCCTTGGTGCCGAGAGCGAGTGAGGCCCCATGAGGTCGGGATCGATCGCTGCGCCCGGCCGGCGAGAAGGTCCACCGGAAAGGCAATGAAGACCAGCCGCCATCAGGCGGGAGTCTCGCCTGGCCCAGTCGCCAGTAACCATGGCTGCCCCGGCTCCAACACGGCGGCCGATGAGGAGAGGAGATCCTCGCGATCGCACAGACGATCGCGAGGAATTTACTCCGCGCACGCTCGAGGGCCATCTCCGAGAGGTAAGGGTCTTCTGCAAGACTTCGTAGTTCGTGCTGAGCTCCTTGTCCACTCACATTTTGGCCCCCCCTTTTAAATCGTGAAGGTGATCGACCATGCCTCTCGCGGCCTACAAGGCCTTCAAGAGCATCTTGGCGTCTTGAGGGGCCTCTTGAGCGTGATAGAGGCGCGGAGGTCGAGCGCTCAAGCTCCTCAGGACCATAGAGGTCGGCGAGGGAGCTCGGCAAGCGAGCCCAAGAGCTCGGCGATCTGCGCCAGACGATGAGGGCGAGGAGGTAGCCCACGCGCAGCTCGAGCGAGCAGGGGCCTCGACGCGACCACGGCGGCTACTGGCGTGGAGCAAGAATGCGCAGTCGGCCAAGGCACTCGAGGCCGGGCTAAAGTTGAAGCTGGAGAAGGCCTGCCCGAGCCGACGCGTCTCCCCGGGAAGCGTCCCTCGAGCTTCGAGGCCAAGGTCTGGAACTCAAAGAGAAGCTTGGAGCACGCCAACAAAGCGGATCGAGGACGAGCGCGCCAAGGTCGAGAACCTTGGAAAGCCGCCAGCGGACCGGTCGTCCTCCTCGGGCGCGCCCCCGAGCTCGAGGCCAAGCTCTCGAGCTCGAAGGGAGACTTGAGCGTGCAAAAGGCGGCGGCAGCGCGATGGCCCAACTCCAAGGCTTAACGGCGGCTGAGTGCGGATGCCTCCACGGTGGCCCTTTAGAACGAGTGAGCTATCGGCCCTGAGGGCCAAGGTCGCCGAGCTCGAGCAAGAGAAGCTTGCCCGCGAGATGGCCAGAACATAAAAGCGTTATAAAGCAAGTAATGTTCAAATAGAAAACAGATCGTTTTATTTGAACGAGGAAACCTTGTCCCTGATTTAAATTCATAATTGCGGATACTTGTCCCTTCGGCTTTGCTCGTTTGCCACGCCGCTCTCTTGGTCGTGGCGCCGATAGGATAGCCTTATCCGGCCCCGTTGGGCCGAGGTCGAGCGACGCGTGCCTTGGGCACAAGGCGTGACACAGACGAGCTGCCACGACAGAGAGTAGAGGAAAAAAGCCCGCAAGAGAGTGACCAAAGCGAGCCCGCTAAGCGGATGGCCACACTCGGGTTAATGCTCGAGCAACCATCACGACCATGCGCATTTGCTCAACGACCAAAGTGGCGAGGCCCTCGGCTCGGGCCGAACACGAGGGAGAGCTAGATCGCAAAGAGGTTAAACTACGTTTAGCTCGTCCTTTGGGGTGAGCGTCAAGCCCGCGACACGAGACCAAGAGCAAACGTCTTTGCCAGCGAAAGGTCGTCTTTCGAACACAAAAAGGCTCGTACAAAGAATGGTAACAACACAAGTGGAAGCAATCATAAAGGGTGAAAAAGAGCAATCGGCTTTATTGAAATGTAAGGTATAGAGTTTACACATAAAATTTCGAAGTGATCTATGTTCCACGAGCTAGAGAGCTCCTCGCCATCGGGCATCGCTAGTCGGTAAGCCCCGTGGCGATCTGTTGAAACGACTCTATAGGGGCCTCTCCAGTGGGGACAACTTGTTGGTCTTTGGGCGAGCCACGAATCCGTCTCGGGGCTAAGTCCCCAACAAGGAGCTTCCTAGGTCGTCACCGGCCAAGACGCATGTCTGCCGAAGAGCTTGCGTGTCGTTGATCGTAGCAAAGGCACGGCATCTTACTTCTTCCGCGAGGTAAGGTCGAGGCCGTTCATGCTCGGTCGACTTGGTCGACTGTCGAGCGACTCTGGCAGAGCCCAACGTAACCTCGGGAGGCGGGGCGGCCGATGCTCGAACACGAGTTTGGAAGGTGTGGACCCGTGGCTCGGCTTGTAAGTGGGTACGATAGACCATAGGGCGGTGGGAAGTTCATCCACCCGAGTCTTGCCGTAGCGTTCGAGCTCATCTGCAACTCGTTTCTTGGCGCTTTGGGCGATTTGCGTTGGCGCGTTCCATTGCGCGTCCGCTGTCGGGGTGAGCCACGAAGCGAAGCATATTTTGATGCGAGTTCCTCGCAAAACTCTGGAACAACTCATTGTAAACGGGTACCGTTGTGGGTGATAATTTTGCATGAAACTCCGCACTGTGACCACGAACAAGCAAAAAAATGAACCGCCGCTCGGCGGTGATGGTCGAGACGGTTCGCCGATCCACTTGGTGAAGGTGTCGATGGCCACGGAGCGAACTTCTTTCCCGACCGCAGGGGAAAAGGGCGAGATATCAGCCCCCATGTCGAGAAGGGCGAGCGGCGGGATGGTGCGGAGCGCGTAAGCGGCCGGTCGCGACTTCCGGTGGAATTGGCATGCGCGGCAAGTGCAGACGATATCATGAGCATCTTGAAGAGCCGTTGGCAATAATACCCCATGCGGAAGGCCTTGCCGACCATCGTCTGTCTGAAGAATGTGCTCCAGAGGTCCGAATGGATGCCGTTTAGTAGGTACTTACCCTCCTCGGTAGAGCGACCATCCAGATCTGGAAACATACGCTGTAGAGCTTCCTTCGACGAAGCGTGTATAGACTACGCGGCGCTTGATCCGCTCGGCAGGTCGGGTTGTAGGTCGCCCCGCCGCAAGAGAAATCACGGATGGATTTGGCCTAGGAAGGTGTACCTTCGACCGCCACGAACAAGGCCTCTGCTTTCGAGAGATCGAGGAGCCGCCACCGTCTCTAGGATGATGTCGGGTGGGACCTCGTGAGGAGGAGGCGAGTTTGGAGAGGAAATCGGGCCGAGTTGTCCTTCCCGGGATGTGCTTGAGCTCCAAGTTCTGAAACCACTTCTCCATTTGCGCACCTCGGCAAGGTATTTCGCCATCGAAGTCTCCGAGCATTGGTACTCCTTGTTGTCTTGGTCAATGACAATTTAGCCGAGTCGCCTTCACGACCAATCGGGCGACGCCCAAAGCCTTACAAGCTTGGAGGCCCGCCAAGAGAGCCGTACTCTGCCACATTATTGGTCACAGCGAACCCAAAAGCGAACCACGTACCTCGGCTCGTGCCGCCTTGTGTGAGAATAAGGATGCCGGACCCGGCGCTTGAAGGACCTCGAGCGTCGAAGAACATGACCCAAGGCTTTTCGTCCTCGACCTCCGGCTCGAGACGCACGATCGCGACACCTGCCGACCACGGTTGGCGAGCACATGACGATGGCTGTCCGAGCGGCGACTGGACATCAAACGCCGCGATTCCATAGCCCACTGGCGCAGCGCGCCGCCGTCTGGTTTCGCAAGATGTCTCCAGCGGGGAAGTTGCTCGGGGCGACCACGGAATGCGCTGAAAATAGTGCCGAGCTTGCGCGACGCCATGAGGAAGCATCTGGCAACCACTGCGGGTAGCGCGCTCGCCGGTAGTGCAAGACCTACGGCGTAATAAATTGGGTGCTATCGAGACCCTGTTCGCCACTAGGCGACAACGGCAAGCGTGGGCGGTGGCGAGGAGGTAAAGACAACCTCTCGCCAAAGTTGTGGTGTTGTAAGGAGGGTGGGGCAGCAGGTATACCTTCAGCTCGTCGAAGGACATGCGCCTCGAGTCCACTCGAAGCCCCGTGCTGCTCAAGAGTTTGGAAGAATGGGAGCCAGCTCGCGAGCCTCGAGATGAACATCGAGGCGGCCATGCGGCGGTGAGGCTCTGACTGCTTGATTGAGGTCGGGCGCCATCTTCTCGTCGCCTCGATCTTCTCGGATTCGACCAACCCCCGAGCCCCGATCATGTAGGCGAGCACCTTGCGACACCGCGCCCGAACGCGACTTTTCGGATTGAGCTTAATCTTGTGCTGCTCAGGGTTGTGAAGGTTTCCTCGAGGTCGCGAACGTGGTCGCCCTCGGGGGCTCTTGGCGATGATGTCGCCCACGTAGACCTCAAGGTTTCGCCCGATCCGGGGTTCGAATGTCTTGGTCATCGAGACGTTGAAATGTGGCCCCGCATTACGCGCAGAACCAAATGACATTATCGTATAGCAATAGGTGCCAAGCGGTGTGATGAAGGAAGTCCTGCTCTCGTCGTCAACCGCTTGACTTGATCTGGTGGTAACCCGAGTAAGCATCCAAGAAGCTCAACATCTTGGCATTTGCGGTGGAGTCGACGATCGATCGATCTTGCGAAGCGGGAAGTTATCTTCGCAAGCCGAGTTCAACCCGTATGGTCGGCGACATTCTCCACTTTCCTCCTTCTTACGACGATGGCCGGATTGGCGGCCACTGAAGATAATTACACTTTCTTCCCTTCTTACGACGATGGCCGGATTGGCGGCCACTCGAGTAATTAACCTCACGGATGAAGCCGCCTTCAGGAGCTTGTCGAGGTTCTCTTGATGACCGCGACCTTCTCCGGAGAAAGCAGCGCAGCTCAAGGCTGCAGTCGAGAGCGGGTCTCACGCAACTTGTGCTCGATCACCTCCTTGGGGCGCGGGCATGTCCGCGGGTTCCCAAGCGAATATACCCTTGTTGGCGAAGGAAGGTGACGAGCTCGAGTTCTATTTGGAACTCAGCTCGTAGAGACATGGATGCACTTGGTCGGGTCGCCCTCCTCGGCGGACACGACCTTCGTCGCCTTGGGCTGGATCGCCCGCCGGCGGGTGTTCTTCTTGGTCGCCCCGGACCGCTGGGCGACATACCGCAAGAGCCAAGGCCTTGGTCTCACACCCATCGCCGCCTGCTTGAGTCGCCCTCGCAGTGATGATGCCGTTCGGGCCGAGCGACTCATACATCGATGGCTATAATGGTTGGCCGCCATAAACTTGACCAGGTAGGCCGCCGAGAATGGCGTTATGCGGGAGGTCACCCTCGACCACCTCGAAGGTGACCAGCTCGGCGGAAGTTGTCCGTGTCCCCGAAGGTCACGGGCAAGACCACTGCCCGTGGGAATGGTCGAGCTCGAGGAGCGATTCGAAGAAGGGTATGGCGGCGCTCTTGACCTTCGACACGGGAATCTACATCCGGCCGAGTGCTCTGCACAGACAAGTTTAGAAAACTGCAGCCGTCGACCATGACGCGCGGATCATGATATTGCCGATGGTCGGAGTCACGACCAAAGGCGGTCTTGTGTCTCGAGCCATACCTGGGAGGGCGTCCTCCGGAGAGAAGGTGATGGTGGCCCCAACCCACTTGCAGGACTGCTCGATGGGCCTTCCATGGGCGACACAGTAGATGGTTGTGGCGGCTTTGACCACAGCGCTGATCGTAAGCCGACGAGCCGCCAAAGATGACATCGATCCGGCGCTCACCCTGCTGGAACTCTAAATCGAGGTCGTCGTGCTCCGCGCCAGCGTTTACCCTGTCGGTCTGATCGTCATCCTTCAGGAGCACGGGCATCTCGCCCCACCCATCATAGAAGGTGTCCAGTTTGCCCTGCCAGGCCTTGCAGGCCCGCAGGTCGTGGCCGGCCGCCCTATGAAACAGGTAGAACTTTGTCTCATCATAACCCGAGCGCCTCTCGGCCCGCTGAGGCCCAGGTCGTTGGCCCTCTTGCTGGGGCTGGTTCTGCGCCTAACGAGGCTGAGGCCGACCTTGGCGAGGTTTGGAGCCCTCTCGAGCCTGACCTCGGACCTCGAGGACCTCATGGCTGGCCGTCGCCCGTCGATCACCCACGGCATCGCCGCCGCCCGACAGTCACGCTTCCGCTTCTTAGCGGTGGTGCCGTGGTTGGCGGCTCTCTCGAATTAGACGGGCGGTCTCCACTTGGTTTAGACCAAGCTTACCTTGGTCGATGATCACGCTTTCGGCAATTCGTCGTCGCGTCCGCATATCGCTTCCGCCTATGCGGAAAAGTTTGTTGACGCCGAGCCTCGAGGTGATCTCTGTGTCTTGATAAGGCGCCGTCGCGGGACGCCGAACTTGAATGCCTTGATGACGGCCGTCGGAGATGCTCGGAATCGGGTTCCTTGTGCGGATAAATCGCCGCACAAAATCACGCAGCTGCTCGTTCTTGCCTGGATGACGATCCAGTCCTTCTCCTCCCCGCCGCTCGTAATAACTCACGAAGTTGGGCGGAGGGCATTCTGGATTTGGTGCCACGACGGAAGGAACCCGGTTTACGGTTGAAAAGCCAGTCTCGCGGCCCGTCGGCCCGACGGTCCGGAGGTAGTTTGCCATCACCGGCTCGTCCCTCGGCGCCGGGATGGCGGTCGAGTAGATGGACAAGAACTTCGTCGGGGTTCTTAGTCCCATCGGCCGACATCAGAAGCTTGAACCGAGCCGCCACCGCCTTGGCGTGAGACCGTCGGAGCACGCCATGCGACCATAGGCGGGACAGTCTTGCGCGGGTGTGGTCATCACCGAAAGGTCCCGCTTCTGCCGGATTGGTCGAGGCTCCCGCGCCCGACCTTCGGTGGGAACGACCACGGTGCGGCGCGGAATCACTGGTAGGTAGCGCAGCGATCTGGACCTTCTGGCGCTCGGGCGGAGCGTCCGGAGAGGTCCGAACTTCTTCTTGCGGTCGACTCGGGAGTTCGTGTGGCTTTGGCTCGGGCTGGGCACGCAGTCGCGGATCGCAAGGCGCCGGCGCCATGTCAAAGCCTCATCCCGAGCCCACCGCCGGGGCCACCTGCAGAGGCGTTTGATGGGTGCTTGTGGCGGCGCGGCGTGTTGTCATCACTTTTTCGGGAGCGGGTCCCGAGTGCGACTTCGGTGCTCACGGAGGCGCGACCTCGGTGCAGAGCCCGATCGAGCTCTTCGCCGGGCTCGCCCAAGAGCTCCGACCTTGCCCTCTCGGGGTCGGCCATGACCCGGCGATAAGCGGAGGTGCTCCCGTGAGAGGAGACTGGGGCCCAGAGGAGGCACAGGGGGCCTAGAGGACATCTCTGGCCCTCTCTGGGCCTCACGAGGGCGGTTATGGCTTGGTTGATGGCGACGTGCACCATCCGGCGGGCGTCTTCAGGGGTCTGCGGATCACGGTCATCCGCATTTCCCTCCGCGCCTTGGCCATCCGCCATCGAGCGTGCTACTCGAGGCGTGGCGGCGTGGCGAGGACACGGAGTCGGAGTCCGCGCCCGAATCCATGCTTGAGGAAAGTCCGTCGATGAAGTGCGCCATGCTCCTGGGTTCTTGATGTTGTTCCTGCGAACAAGTGAAGCAACCGGGCCCCAGTGGGCGCGGTGTCGACGATCGGATAAATCGACCGCAAGAAGTGAGTTAGGGGTCGGTGTGATCGGACCCGAGCTGCGCTTCACTTAGTCGGAGGAAAAGTATGGGCCGGGTTATGGTCGGAGTGACGGCAGCGGTGGCGGCGGAGGATCGAGATTTATCTTGTTCGAGCCCTCGGGAGGTAATAGCTCTACTCTGGCCGCCTTGCGGCGGTTCTTTAGCTAATTTCGAGTATAAGGGTGTTTTTCTGACTCAAGTTCAACAAAGGCTAAGTCTAAGATCGAGCTAGGGCGCGTTGTGTGTTGTCTTCGTCGCCCCAAAGGACTGTGTTCCCTAGGTTTTATACCTCCTCAAGACGCAATAATTTGGGCTAGATTCGAGAAGTGGCCCTCGTGCACGTTGAGGGCCGGCGATAACTGCTTCCGAACTTGTTGTACGCATCCATTCCTGCCTCACGACCCGCGCCTTGAGCAACCGTCGGTCAAATGCTTGATCCAAAATCCAAGGGCGGATCGTGGTTTCGAATAAGGGCCCGCCCGAGCTCGAGGTCGAGCGAGGCCGTGCTCGGGTCTAGCGCGCTCTAGGTCGGCGCCTCGGCACGATCGAGTCGAGATCGGGGGCCTCCAGAAGGCGGGGGTCCGCTGATCATGCGCCCTTGGCCGATCAAGGACGCCCTGACCCTAAATCCGCGAGGATTCTGAGCATTGAAGAAACATTTACCTTTGACTTTTTATTTTTGATAATTTTTTTGAGTGATCTAGATACAATTTTCACCTTGCTATAAAATTTTCATATTACAATGTTTTACAGAAAAATTATAACAATTCTGACAATGTTGATTCCATATTTGTTCACTTTTTATTTTATTTGAGGATGAATATTAATTCAAGAATTTTTGAAACTTTTTTTGAGGCTTTGATATGGGGTAGGATTTCTTGTATAAAATTTCTAGATCAAAACATTGCATATTGCTTTTCTATTAATTCTTACATTGCAGATTTTAGATTTTCATAATTTCTGTTTTTGATTTTAAAAGACCCTAAACGTACTCATAATTTTTTATATATATTTTTGTCAGGGGTTACTATTGTTATGAGGAAGTTGTGCTAAAAATTTTAACCAGAGATAAGCATTGATTATTTTTGTAGAATTCTGACATGCCACTATTTTGAAGTAAACATGTCACTTCATAATTCATTTCTTTATCAAATTCATTAAAAATCTTTGAACAGCTGAAAAGTTGTGATGGAGACTTCTCGAAATTTAATGATATTTTTTCTGGCTTTTTACTTTCATATTTTACCTCTTTACTTTTACTCTTTCACTAATTCATTAAACGATTTTTCTTTTGACCAAAATCCAAGAATAATCAATAAGGTTGGACAAGTTTTAGAAAATATGGGAATTCAAAATAAGATTACATTTTTAACTCATTTTCAAAGTTTGTTTATTTTGGACAAAAATTTTAGTGTAGCAAAACTTGCTGTTATCTTTTAGGTTGAAATACTAGGAAATGGAGTGAAAGATGATATTTAAAATAAAAATCTTGGTTTGGGTTGAAATTTTTATTTAATTCCATTTTGAAATTTTTATTTTTTTCTATTTTTGAAATTTTTGGGATGCTACATCGATAACGCTGATGATTAATTTGTTGAGCAATTTAATTATGGGTATGCTTAAATAGTGTTGATGATTTTATTTGCATAATTAGTTAACCATGGTTGTTTCACAGACATCCAATCCTATCGATTTCCATTGAATGGTGCCTCTGCGACTCAACAATAATCCAATGAGGTCACGGTCGAAGCGGCAAGACCCTCGCTCCTTCTCCTTATCCCATCACCTCTCTGATCTGTATATCCCCCCCCTCTCTATCTCTCTCTCCTCTATTCAGGCCGTTGAGGAGAGGATGGTGCGGCAGATGTTGAGTGGAGGAGCCATGGCAATAGACTTTAATCCGAGTGACTTAGATGATTTGACTCCATTGGATTTACCTTGGACACTCTAGATCAATGGTCCGACCTATGATCTGAGCCGGATGATCTGACTTACATTAAATTCACCTTACAAATTCTCTGGATCAATGATTTGATCCAAAAGTCTAGCTAACCCGGATCATCCGCCTGACACGGTTAATTCGACCTATTTGGATACTCCGATCTAACGAGATAACTTCAAATCTATTTTGATTCCTTTCAAAAGAAAACCGCAAATCCAATCAAACCAAGGCGTGAATTACTCATTATATACACTATACACTAGCTAACCTTCACGTGGTCTCACGCTAGACGCTAGCTCCTCTACGAAATGCAATAGTTGAGCACGTCCAACAGTTGAGAAGTCCATTGTCTGCTAACATATTTAACGGGCATCCGTTGTTTATCAAATCACGTGAATAAGTTGTCGTCATTGAACTGATCACATGTTTACATAATCTCTCACGGTGTGACGCTGATGGCATCACGTATTGTCCCATCTCTGGCCAACAAATTGGACTTTAATTACTAATTATATAATTGAGAAAAACGTGTTTGATTTGTTGGTCAGCAAAAACTTCTACTAGACACTACTAGGGAAATAACCTTTAGTCCCGGTTTCAACTGGTTTTAGTCCCGGTTGCCAAACCGGGACAGCCCATCCAGGACTAAAGGTCATAGATCTTTAGTTCCGGTTCGCTCAACCGGGACTATAGCCCTCCTACGGTGTAGAAAATATCTAAAAATTATGACGAACCCAAGACTCGAACCTGAAATCCAGCCTCACCTTTCTAACCAACCCACCCACCATCGCGTACTGATATACATAGAATATGCATTCCTTTTGAACTTTCCTCAAATGAGGTTACGAACCGGTACTGATGCCCTCACATCAGTAACGGTACTAATATACCGGTTCATAACACGAACCGGTACTGATGTGAGGGCGAAAGCCCACGACAATCCTGTAGCACATGAACCGGTACTGAAGCCCTCATCAGTACGGGTTCAAATCCAACCAGGACTGATGAGCCGGTATGGAAAGTCTGATCTGTAGTAGTGAGAACTCTGCGGCCGACACGTACAATTGGGTGATCAACCCTGGCCAAACCTTATAGATTCGTTTTATCTCGCATCTACGAACTAAATGTAACAGTTAATATAATAAGTACCTTCAAATGTGAACCCCTGTGGTTGGAATGCACGGTAGGAATAGCTTTCAAGGAAATGTAATTTTTAATTGCTGTTGAATTTGGGAGGGCTAGCATGATACTTCCGGGTGTAGTTACTCCCACCTCTGAAATACCACTTAAACAAATTTGAAATACTCCTTTATCACTTTGTGTACACTCATACATTAATTATAACATACTCCAATGTGAGCCACATGAAAAAATTGCAAGGGAGTCCATGATTTTTAGCGTATTTTGCAAATACCTTCATACATACACATAAAAAGGAGTATGTCTAAAAAATGTGCATACCACTATATATACAGGAAAATAATTCCATACTATTGGGTGTATGTACTCCCACCTCCAATATACCATTTAAATGATGTTGTTATACTTCTTTGTCATTTTGAGTATACTCTAATACTGATTATAAGATGCTCCAAAGTGAGTTCTACGAAAAATTTCATTAAAGTCCACCCTTTATAGCATAATTTGTTTATATATTCCTTTTACATACGAAAAAGGATATATAGCAAAAAAAAATAAAAAGCTCTGATGAAATTTTTTCTATATATATGGCGAAATATTTGGTGAAAACCACTAATTCCATGAAAACTCCGTGAAAACCACCTGTAGAAGTTTTGAAAAATTCTCAAAAAATTACCATATGTAGGGGAGGTGAACCTCTACAATCCTGCAAAATTTGAAGATGAAACTCAATCGCATTACATGTGATAATTTTTTGAGAATTTTTCAAAACTTCTACAGGTGGTTTCCACGTAGTTTTCATGGAATTGGTGGTTTTCACCAAATATTTCGCCTATATATATATAGGAAGCCTTTTCCGTACTTCTGAGAGTACATACTCCCACCTCTAATATACCACTTAAATGAACGTTTTATACTCCTTTATTACTTTCGGTATACTCCAATAAAAATTCTAAGATACTCCAATGCAACATGGTTATAAAAAATTCATCAGAACCTTTTATTTTTTTACTACATACCTTTTTTCATATGTAAAAAGAATATATAAACAAATATTGCTATAAAGGGTGGACTTTAATGAAATTTTTCATGAAACTCACTTTAGAGTATTTTATAATTAGTATTAGAGTATATTCAAAAGGATAAAGAGGTATAACAACATCATTTAAATGGTATATTGAAGGTGGGAGTACGTACACCCAGGAGTATGTAATCATTTTCCTATATATATATATATATATATATATATATATATAGGCAATGTATCCTGTGCACACAGGGTTTTCCGTGCACACATCGTGCACACTAACTAACAAAAGTCATAAAAAATTCTGAAAAAATTGTAGATATACTTCATAGATTACTCTATCTATGTATGAAGTTTCAAGATCAAATTCATTTTATAATTTTCTCTTTTTTGTAACTCTCGATGTATAATGAATTTGAACCTATAATTTTATATATATATATATATATATATATAATATGCATGATTTCATTATCACAAGCTGCAATGATTCCTTCAATGAAACCTTGGCACATAGGAACAAGCCAACAACTACATGCAACTAGGGGTGAAAGCGAATTGGGATACGGACGGATATTGCTCGGGCTTTTCTTTATGACATGAATTTAAGGTGTGTTTGGTTGGGTGAATGAGTTCATTCCTGCATGGGATGGCACAAGTGGGTTGGTTGTAAGTGTATGATGGAGTGAGATTTTGTTTGGTTGTATGGAGTATGAAATGGCAAGGTAAATCCATACTTTTATCAAGGAAACACAATGTGGATTGGTAATTCCACTCATTTACTTGGTAAATGTGTTAGATTTCCATCTTTTGTATACATCCATTGTTTGTTTGTTACTTCCATTGGAAATGTGGTGTCATTCTATGCTTGGAAAAATTAGCATAGTAACATTGAAAATATGTACAAATTGGATGTGTGATTGATTATCTAAGGATCTACTAGAATATCTTCTTTTGGTTTGGAAGATTGATATATATATTATAACTGCAAATGTTTTTTTGTCTGCTGAGTGGATGTCTTATTTACTAGAGAGGTCATGCCGAAATTTTGTATATTTCGGTGACTTAGTTTTTGTTCTTATTGATTTTCTGCATGGTTTCTCTGGCTAAGCAATGCTTGTTTTGTCAATAATTTAATTTCTTTGTCTTCCAATTATTTTTGTTGCGAGTGATCTCGCAGAGGCCGACAAGTTGCTGAAAATTTAGAGGGACTTGGATGAAACCAAGATTATTCTCATGAGTAATGCTATCATTTATGAACCAAGATATTCCTCTTGCAACTTATAGCCTATGCTGCCATTTTTTTGAACATGCATGAATGATGATATAAGTTTCCACCGTTAGTATTCAGCAAGTACTATATAATTTATATCAGCTTTGTATGTAACTCAAATCGAAGAAGTAATACATGTTTGTGCTTAGCGCAAGTGTTGTGTTATTTGGTGAAGTCATAAAGTTCAACTTCACATTCAAGACGCTTATGCTTCCATTTAGTTTTTAGTCACAAGACACTTACCACATGTAATTATTTTGTCTGGAGGATCACAAGACAATTATAAAAGTTTTCTGTATGCTTTCTGTTTGACATTTCATTGATAGATATTGGAGATGGAAAAGGATGTGAAGAAACTTGAAAAAGATGCTATTCGTGCTGCCAGAGAATATGAAAACAGTGAGTTGGTGTTACAATAAATTCTTTTGCTGCTTCCAACAATTTGTAAACTAAAAATGTTATTAGTTGGTACAATATTTAATGGGGGAAACGACTAGGCTTCCTTGATATTTGGCTTGCTATGAAATATGAATGATGTCTTGGTCTTTGGGTCTACAAATTCTATGTTGTTTCTTAACCCAGACGTTTTGCAGGAGTATCAAAACATCAACGTGAGGAAGGTAGGATAGTACTTCTTTAGATTTTGGTAGGATTCACCATTTTTTTTGGAAAAGGCAGAATATAATAGGATAAATATAAAACATCTACCCTTTTACTGGCATTGGTGCTCAAAATTGTATGCCCTTTTAGTGGTTTAAAAATATTTGCACCTTACGTTTCTGTTTCTTCTCACAGGAAGGGCTTTGACTGTAAGTTTGATATATGCTAAGATAACTATTAGCCATCAGATGCTAGTTTTTGATATTTGCTGATTATCTCGTAACGCTGAATGAGTGTACTCTTCTCAGGTCCTTCTATCGCCACCAATTGTTGTGTATTCACCGAGGGTATTACTGTATATGTTTATTTATGCTCATGCGACTCTGCTAAAATGTTAGGTTTGGAAATGGCCTTTCCAATATACCTATTCACATTTCTTTCTTGTTTTAGGATTGGTCATAATTTCCTTTTTGTTTCTATTCTATCCTATCCTAAAAGTGTCATATAATGAGAAAATACCCTAACATCATTCTTTACAGCTATGTATGCTCCTTATCTTGTATGGGATTGCGCTATAACCCAAGTTTGGGGTGTTATTGCTAGTCTAATAATGAATCCTCCATTTGTTGGGGCTGCTTATTTCATGTTATTTTGTAATTTCCTTCGCTCTTTGTTTCTCGACTAGACTGACTCTTAAGGTTGGTACTTTATGCGACCAAAATCAAGAAACTTTAATGAACCGAGCATTCTTTGTTCTTGCTCCCTTTTTCATCTGTAGATTTGAAGTAATAATACTTTTGAAATTTGAATCGATGATGGAGGATGTCGTTCATTTCTTAGCAAGGATACAATCGTTAAAACCAGCTTCAACCCACCTTGCTAGTTTTATTTTTGTTAGCATCTAATGCCGAGAATATCAGCATTTTAGTGCTTAGTCTATTGCATCTAAGTTCTATCATATACAAGACCAGATCATGCATCTTTTACAAGTAATTAATTGTTTCATAGTTCCATTTCCTTGTACATATTTCTTGATGCATTTCGACTATTCACCACCTATTCGAGCGGTAAATATTCTCGCAATTTATCTCGGTGCCAAGATGGAGTGGTCTCGAGCAGCAGGAAATATTAAGAGGACTAATGTCTTGTGCATGCACCTACAAGTTGTTGTATGTCGATCCGTAAAAAATAGCTAAGTAAGTGGAGTGTTGCAAATTGTGGCTTACAAGTCCGATGTGGTTATATTTGGATTCAAAGAACATCATCTCGATCACCGCTTCAAAGTTATCCTTTTGTAATATAGTGTAACTCTCAAACTTAAAACTTCATATGACCATTGGATGTGTGATTGATTATCTATCCTAAAAGTGCCGTTGGATGTGTGATTGATTATCTAAAGATCTGCTAGAATGTCTTCTTTTGGTTTGAGAGATTGATATATATATTATAACTGCAAATGTTTTTTTGTCTGCTGAATGGATGTCCTATTTACTAGAGAGGTTATGTCGAAATTTTGTATATTTCGGTGACTTAGTTTTTGTTGAATTATGATCCAAATTCAGAAGAAGGCTAACTTCGAGTTTGAGCGAGTGAGGTCCGTCACGGGAGGATTGAACATACCAAATATTTTTGATGATTTATTGGCATAAATGGTTTTTTCTTCCATTCCTGCTCTTCTCTTGGAGCAACCAAAGATTACTTAAAAATTTCGACATCACAACTGCTTTTGCCGACTAACAATTTTTTCTTTCTCTGCTTAATGGAAGCGCTACCAACAAGGAATGAGCCACCCTTCCTCGGGCATAGCATTCTATGACTTGCATAGGGTCTCAATTTCTTTTATTTGGTGGCTTTGATGGAAAGAATACATTTGGCGATTTGTGGTGGCTTGTTCTCAAGGTGCACTAAATCTTATCGCTTATCCGAAACGAAGAATCTCTATTGATATCTTGGAGTGCAAATTTATATCATGCAAACTACAAGGATTTTAGAAGCAATGTGTGATTATATGTGGAAACTCAGAAATCTAGAATTGTGGTTGGGCCTGTGGTTTGACCTATAAATGTAGGAATATCTGAATTTAGCTGCATTAATAGATGCCATGTTTTCTACTTCATCTGGTCTCATTGAGGTGTTGTTTTTAGCGCTATGAACATATAACCAAGAATGAGTTAATGCATTGTTTTTTTGGCATATGTTGCCCCTATTAATTGCATATGCATCTCTCCAACATCACCACCGATAAGCAAATAATAGGAATTTGCAAATCAAAACCAACTTGCTAAAATGATGCCTATTTTGACTATATTTAGTAACCGAGTAGGACAAGAACTACGAAAATGGAATCTCTTGATAGGTTCAAACCTCACCTCCACAAAGGCATCGGTGGCTAGCGACAATGAGTTAAATCTGAGGACCAGATGAATTGCATTAAACCTTTAGGGATTGAAGATGAACATAATCGTAGTTGGTACTTTTGTATAAGCGACCAATGTGCACATGAACCAGCCATAAAATTGATCCTAGAACTTCAGAGAGTCTGTTGAAATGATACGCTTGAACATGAAACATACTTGGATATAGTTGTGTAGGGTGTACGAGGATATTATTTTGCCCGACCAAGTTGAGCAATAATACACAAATACTTGAGTATTTACATGTACTAAAGTCTAATTGAGTAAACTTGAATATGTAGAGTTGGTATATGCACGCATAAATTGTATAAGTCATTTTCTCTCACATACCCAATTAACTCTTGGCATCCTTGCATTGTTCAAGAGTGACTAGTGAGAAAATTATGTAAACTTGCAAAATCACAAGAAAAATGAATTCATTTGACTAAGTTTTGTTGTTTCTATTATGATCCAAATTCGAAGAAGGCTAATCATCGCCTGAGCGAGCGGAGGTATTCGTCACGGAGGCTTGGTCATTGCCTTATATATGTTCATCTTGTAAGCCGTCATGAGTTGATCTCTCCAGCTTGTGTTGAATGAGATGCATATCGATATATATATGCATCATCGATATGGTTATATATATTGAGTGTGATATCGATATGGATATATATATATTTTTTTGTATAAATGTCCGATAAATTGTGAGCTATTTAAAACCCATTTAATTTAACAGCTAAATTAAATAAGACTGCAATTTAAGTTAAATTCGTGGGTTTTTTCACCCACTTAATTTACTATTAAATTCATGGGTTTTCAAACTTACGAATTTAATAGCTAAATTGTGGGTTTCTCTTACACAATTTAGCAGCTTAAATTGTGGGTTTTTTTAGCCCACTTAATTTAATGGCTTAAATTGTGGGTTTTTCAAGAACTCACTAATTTAATTTAAATTGCGGTACCTAATTTAATTGATTAATTTCATCGAGTTAAATTCGTGAACTAAATTGATGGTTTGCCCACCTAATTTAACTTAAATTTGTGAGTTTTGGCCAAATTGTGGGTTTTGGGGCCTAATTTTTTTTCCTGCTTCTTGTAGTGATGCTCGTATGTGCCTTTGAGTTACATGTTCTTAGGTTTTATGCGAGAAAAGGGAACAGACAACTGAGATTGAGGAAGAAGATAATTCTTATGACATGAACGATGAGATGTCTGAGGACGAGATAGCAATGCCAGGTGGTCAAGAAGAGGGTGACCATATCACAATTGAAGGCTCTGAGGAGGATGAAGGTAATTCTGGGGATGGTAGTCTTGGTAGAGCTCGTCAAAGAGGGGAAAAGCGATGAAAGGGGGTGAAGGTCAAGGGTGAAACATCATCTAGTGTTTGAGATGTGTTTGGGATGTGTTTACAAAGATGGAGGTGCCATCTTTGACTGAAAAGGGGGTGATGATATCAAAGGCACAATGTGGGTATTGTAAGAAGTTGTATTCTTACAAGTAAGGATCAACTACATCACATCTATTGAGACATACGAAGAAATGTGAAACATACTTGAAGTCTTTGGCAAAGAAGCGAGATCAAGCCCTTTTAAACTTTGCTCCTTCTAAGGCAGGTGATTCTGGGTCTGGTCTCCCAACTATTATTGCATCTAGAGATTATAATCATGAGCAAGTTAGAAAAATTGTTTGCGAAGATGATAATAGTTCATGATTACTCGTTCAGGATGGTTGAGTATACATGGTTTAACATAGCAATGAAGTATTTAAATCCTGCCTATGAGTTCATTGGTAGAAAAACAATTAGAGCTGAATGCATGAAGGTGTTTCAATCTGAAAGAGAATCACTAAGAAAGGTCCTTAAATATGTGGATAGCATTGCCTTAACAACTGATTTGTGGACATCTAACCAAACATTGTCCTATATGTGTTTAGTTGCATACTACATTGATAATGATTGAAAAATGCAATGCTGTGTGTTGAACTTTTTTGAGTTAGATCCTCCACATACTGGACTTGTCATAGCTCAAGCTGTTTATGAGTGTGTTGCTGCTTGGAAGATAGAGGATAAAATTATTTCCATCACTTTGGATAATGCTTTGAACAATGATGTTGTTGTTCGTGGTTTAAAGGCAAAGTTTGTAGCTAGACAAAAGGCAATGCTTTCCTTGCAAAATATTTTCATGTTCGGTGTTGTGCTCATATTATCAATTTGGTAGTGAATGATGGGACAGCTGTGTTAGCACCTCTCATAAGTAACATAAGAGAAACTGTGAAGTACATCAAAAAGTCCCCTTCTCGCTTGCATAAATTTGTCGAAATTTGTAGATTTCTTGCATTGCCAATTGGGGAAGGGTTGAAACTAGATGTATCAACAAGGTAGGGTTCAACATATAAGATGTTGAGTACTAACATTGCATACAAAGAAGCTATACAATCATATGCCGATATAGATGCAAATTATAGATGAGAGCCTATAGCTGCAGAATGGGATTTGTTTGTAGCAATTGAGCCAATCCTTGCATATTTAGCTAAAGCTAGCACTGTATTCTCAGTTGGTCTTGTCTATCTCCTTGCCTGTCTGCTGGAGCCTTTCATGCCCTCCTTTTCTAATGAAGTATGATCCTTGTTGCCATTTAATCATGTCTGAATTTCTTTTGCCATAATTTCACTATATGTTCTGTTTATTAAGGTGCTATGGCAATTAAATTTGTCCCTAGAAGAAAATATGTCATTCTGTGAAGAAGGATCACAAAGTGCCAAGGCAAAAAGTCCTTGGGATTTTGTACCAGCAGGCCACAAAATAGGAAAGCCAGTACCTTTATTTAAGGAATTGGTGTGTATTTGCATTTTCGTTGTACTTTTCATCAGTTGGGATATATTTTTACATCTCGTAACTTGCAATTGACGCAGAAAGATGAAGATGTAGAGTTCCTTAGGAATAAATTTGCAGGCAGCCAAACTGAAAGCAGCTCAAAGTCCCAAGATGATGCAGAAGCCAAGAAAGTTGCTGACAAGCTCAAGGGCGCAAAATTATCCAGTAATTATCTGGACATTCTTACTCTATTCTAGTTCAGTGTTCACTTGAAGTGTTCTGAGTAACCATTGCAGAATTCCAGCAACTCATTGGCCAGTATTTTTTTGACTTTCTTATCCAGAGGAAGGTCCAGAAAAGGAACAAAAGAAATAATCTGGTGGATCAAAACCAAAGACAACAGAGGAAGTTTCAGTTGCAAAATTGGATATTCGGGTGGGACTTATCAGAAAAGCAGAGAAGCATCCGGATGCTGAATTGTTGATTCACTTTACGTAGAGGGGATGACCAAATAGATTATTTTATGTCATGTTGTTAATGATATGTTATTCTTGAATGTTGCTCAAATCTTCAAATCTTGTTTTTGTGTACAGTCTCTAATTGTTGAAATGATTTGGTAGAATGTTCAGTAAAAGATTGTTGTGCCTGGCATTATGTTGCACTTGCCTTTTGATTATACACTTAAATATTTCCTTCTAGTCTAGTTTAATGCACTGGCTCGGCGAGACGACCTCGAGCCGAGCCGAGCCGGTTTTCCGGGCTTGCCTCAGGGCCGATCCGAGCTTGGCTCGGCTCGCCATCTCAACAAGCCACACCGAGCCGAGCCGAGCACGGCTCGGCTCGGCTCGTTTCCAGCCCTATCTAGGACCCACTGGTAATGACCACATGAGACGAAGGGCATGAGAGACAAACGACCGGGTCCCGCATGTTAAATAGAGCACGACTCAGGGAATTTTCGCGGCGACGATGGTGCGGTGGAGGCGGCCGGTTGAAGCTTCGGTGAGCTAAAGTAGGCTAGTGTGAACCTAGGGGAATCATCGATGAGGCCCGACGATCACCGGAGCCCCTTGCCACCATGGCCAAGTAGCTGCAAGCTCACAAATCGATGTATTTTCATCGAGCAAGTTTCAAATAAGCATCAGTGAACCGCCAAGGTTCCATTTTACCTTAAAAATGAGGTCGTAGGTCAACTAGGTGAGGCTGCCACCGGTCACCGATTGTGTGGATGAAGAAGAACAGTGGGTTGGTGCTCCGATGGGCAAAAGCTGTGGAAAAGTGGGGAAAATGGTTGCTTAATACAAAGAAAGCTTATGCACAAAGGAATTTGGGGGATGATTTACCGTAGGGACTAGATTGGACATCGGTTTCTGAGCTCAAGCTTAACTGGAAATGGTGGATTTCAGCGGGGTTTTAACACGATTGCGAAGTAAGCTTAGGTTGAAAGGGTTCAGTGGAGTATGATGGTTGCTATGGCCTTAGAGCCTGTTTTATAGGAGGGTTAAGGCGGTGGCAACAGGAGACTCATTGTTGTCTTACAGCTGGGGAAGAAGACGGTAATGGCGCGAGTCACAATGAGGTCAAAAGCAGATGCAGGCATGGCTGAGGCAGAGATAAGTCGGTAATGAAAGGACCGAAGATGTCGCCTAGAGGGGGGAGAATAGGCGAATAAAAAATTTAGCAGCGGAAAGAAATTTCCCGAGACCCCAACCCGGACTATCTGAGCTTTATGTCCGGAGACTCCGGGTAACCCGGACTATTCGGTGTTTTTTATCATGATACTCCGGAGTGCCCGGACTGTCTGAGGTAAAAGGCTGGATATTCCAGGTGAGTCAGCTCAAGATGAGATTTTCTAATCTCTTGACCGTTTGAACAAACTATTTGAATAGAAAGATGCTAAAGACAACCAGGAACCTGAAACAAGTATAGATCTAGAGCCAAACACAATAGAAAAGTAGATCGAGGCTCTCCAAGATCTAAAAACCACAAACCCTAGCAAGAACAAGGTGAAGAACCACAAAGCCCGGGTCCCTCTTGACCACTTTCCTCCCGGTGTTGCACAAAGCACTCGCTGGACTTCACTTCTTGCCTCTTTCCTTTTGGAGGCGAGGATTGCCTTCACAAACTTCCGGGGCTCACCACACCAAGTCTTGGAGGCTCCCGGTGACTCCTTGCCGTCTAGGAGCCCTTCAAACTCCAAGAGTAACAAAAACGTCGCAAAATCGTCTTGGAGGATGAAACTTGTGCTCAAGAATGAAAGATGCAGGCTCAAGGCACTCAAATCCTCTCCTTTCTCCCCAAAGATTCAAATTAAACTCAAGATTCAAGTGGGGAAAGGAGATTAGGGCTCAAGGGTGTGAGAGTGAAAGCTTGAGAGTTGAATAGATGCAATAATGGAGCTCTACCTCGTTAGGTGGGTGGGAGTGAGGGCATAAATAAGGGCTCCAAAATCCAACCATATGAGAGTTGCGCCTAACCCGGATACTCTGGACATTTAACACGGATACTCCGGGTTGGAGAGTTTTAGCTCTAACCGATGGGGTTAACCTGAGTGTCCAGGACTTAAAACCCTGATATCTGGACTAACCTTGATACTTCGAACCATTTTATTCTCAGAAGTGTCCGGACTAAATGTCCGGATACTCCGGACTTACCAGAGAGGGCAACCGAGGGCACTAACCCGGAGTGTCCGGACTTAATTTCCGGATACTCCGGCCTGACCCACTCGGACAGAAGTATCCTTTTAGACGAAATGCAATGATTTAAAAATCTTTTGCAATGCAATTTTCATTCTTTGAGCGTAAATATATCCTAGAAGCGATTTCCGACGTATCCCTCTTAATAGTACGGCTATCCTTAGACTCAATAAAATAGAAAATTTACAACTTATGTCTTGATGCCTTTTCAAATTTTAAATATGGTGGAGATCTCCAATCGCTTTCTTCTATGGATATAGTCTTGATCTCTGCATGGATTCTCATTTAAACATTAGTAATTTCAATTGTGTTGTCATTAATCACCAAAACTCCAAAGGGGTCTAGATGCACTTTCAATCTCCCCCTTGGTGTATTGATGACTTAAAGGAAATGATAAGAAGTTTAATTTGAATTTTGAATGCAACACATGTAGTGGAGCTCCCCTAAGTGTGTGCATTAGAGGATCAAATGCACATATTTAGTGAGAATTTTGCAAGAACTCCCCTATATTTTTGCATTCAAGGGATCAACAATTGAAATATTTAACATATTGCAACAAGAAGATATGCCGATAATAATAAGCAATTTGATTGAACTTAATAATGTGGCGGTGTCCACGAAGCAAAGCTAAAGCAACAAAGGCAATAAGTGCAATAAGTTCACAAGCAACCACAAAGCAAAAGCAAGATAAAATGCCTAAAGCGACACGATAAGCTAAACTAAACTAAACTCTCCCTATGGCATCAAGACAACCAAAAAGAAAGCCTAGGGCGAGAAGATCACTAAATCGTCGCCGCAGAGGGTGAATTCTCTTCTTCACTATCATCGCCATCGACAGCCGCCACGACACGCCACTAGCTTCTCGAGCTGTGGATCAAGACCAAAGAGTTGCCGAGTGGTCCGAGTCCATCAGAGGTCCACCAGACGACTCCTCCGACTCACTAGCAGAACGCCCTCGCCCTATTGGCTGCAATAGGCACGAACTCCTTGCGATGCTCACGGAGCTCTGGCGAGTCTCCTAACTCGAGTCACAACATCTTGGCACGCATGTAAGAGGCACTTGAGCATCCTCCCGATGGTGTCGCGGCTAGAGGTGGGAGAACCGGGCGCAGGGGCTGGTACTGCAGCTGGAGCAGGAGGAGGCGCAGAAGAGCTGGCCCTAGGAGGACGACCCCTGGGACGCCTACCAACAGAGCACTTGGCGGCAGGGCAGCAGCCTTCAAGGTGAAGGAGCACGGACCTTATATGAGGGTGCTCCACATCCTTCACAATCTCGAGGTCCGTAACATGATCAATAAGAGCCATAATATAAGGTGTACCCAGCTTGTCGACATTGCTCAAAGAGTTGTAGCGGATCGCCTCCCAAAGAAAGTCCATCACATCAAACCCATGCGTCCTCCACCAAGTGAAAAAAGCAAGTTACGCCCATAAGAGTTTATGGACGATGCATCACCTTCCTTCGCCAAGGACCCTAAGCATCCCGAGGAGAACAAATGGCACATCCTTCAACCCCTTGATGGTCCCCACAACGAAACGCATGACGGATCATACAAGGCCTCAATCGATCAGAGTCATGGCCTTCTTGGCATGAAGCTCGTGATCACCATCATGTGACCTCAACTGCAAGACACGAAAAGGTCCTCTTGGTGGCCACATACCATACCTCATCTCATCATCCACTAAATAGCATCCCGGTTCTTATCAAAGCAGAGGTGGAATAGAATTGCATGATTACCTCATCATTCCAAGAGTGACGAAAGCTCATGATGTTCTTCACATGGTGGCGCTTCGCAAATCAATAACTTCATCAAAGATAGGATTTTGAGCCTCATCATGTATTCCCGTCAATTTTCTTCATCTTCATAACAGATGCTCCAAGATGCAGGCTCAAGGCACTCAAATCCTCTCCTTTCTCCCCAAAGATTCAAATTAAACTCAAGATTCAAGTGGGGAAAGGAGATTAGGGCTCAAGGGTGTGAGAGTGAAAGCTTGAGAGTTGAATAGATGCAATAATGGAGCTCTACCCCTGTTAGGTGGGAGTGAGGGCATAAATAAGGGCTCCAAAATCCAACCGTTATGAGAGAGCTACGCCCAACCCGGATACTCCGGACATTTAACACGGATACTCCGGGTTGGAGAGTTTTAGCTCTAACCGATGGGGTTAACCCGGAGTGTCCGGACTTAAAACCCCGGATACTCCGGACTAACCCGGATACTCCGAACCATTTTACCGCAGTGTCCGGACTAAATGTCCGGATAATCCGGACTTACCAGAGAGGGCAACCGAGGGCACTAACCCGGAGTGTCCGGACTTAATTTCCGGATACTCCGGCCTGACCCACTTGGCCAGAAGTATCCTTTTAGACGAAATGCAATGATTTAAAAATCTTTTGCAATGCAATTTTCATTCTTTGAGCAGAAATATATCCTAGAAGCGATTTCCCGACGTATCCCTCTTAATAGTACGGCTATCCTTAGACTCAATAAAATAGAAAATTTACAACTTATGTCTTGATGCCGCCTTTTCAAATTTTAAATATGGTGGAGATCTCCAATCGCTTTCTTCTATGGATATAGTCTTGATCTCTGCATGGATTCTCATTTAAACATTAGTAATTTCAATTGTGTTGTCATTAATCACCAAAACTCCAAAGGGGTCTAGATGCACTTTCAATCTCCCCCTTTTTGGTGTATTGATGACTTAAAGGAAATGATAAGAAGTTTAATTTGAATTTTGAATGCAACACATGTAGTGGAGCTCCCCCTAAGTGTGTGCATTAGAGGATCAAATGCACATATTTAGTGAGAATTTTTGCAAGAACTCCCCCTATATTTTTGCATTCAAGGGATCAACAATTGAAATATTTAACATATTGCAACAAGAAGATATGCCAGATAATAATAAGCAATTTGATTGAACTTAATAAAGTGGCAGGTCCACGAGCAAAGCTAAAGCAACAAAGGCAATAAGTGCAATAAGTTCACAAGCAACCACAAAGCAAAAGCAAGATAAACAGCTAAAGCGACACGATAAGCTAAACTAAACTAAACTCTCCCCCTATGGCATCAAGACAACCAAAAAGAAAGCGCCTAGGGCAGAAGATCACTCGTCGTCGCTCGCAGAGGGCTGGAATTCCTCTTCTTCACTATCATCGCCACTGACACTGCCGCTGACGCTGCCACTGGCCTGAGCTGCTGTGGACTGAAGACCAAAGAGTTGCTGAGTGGCTGAGTCCACTGTAGGTCCACCAGACGACTCCTCTGACTCACTAGCAGGAACGTCCTCGCCCTATTGGCGGCAATAGGCACGGAACTCCTTGCGATGCTCACGGAGCTCCTGGCGAGTCTCCTTAACCTGAGTCACAACATCTTGGCACAGACAGAAGAGGCACTTGAGCATCCTCCTGATGGTGTCGCGGCTAGAGGTGGGAGAACCGGCGCAGGGCTGTATCACGCACTGGAGCAGGAGGAGGCGCAGAAGAGCTGGCCCTAGGAGGACGACCCCTGGGACGCCTACCAACAGGAGCACTCGGGGCGGCAGGGGCTGCAGAAGCCACTGAAGCTGAAGGAGCACGGACCTTATATGACAGGTGCTCCACATCCTTCACAATCTCGAGGCCCGTAACATGATCAATAAGAGCCATAATATAAGGGGTGTACCCGCAGTTGCTGACATTGCTCAAAGAGTTGTAGCGGATCGCCTCCCAAAGAAAGTCCATCACATCAAACCCATGCGTCGCTCCACCAAGTGAAAAAGCAAGTTACGCCCATAAGAGTTTATGGACGATGCATCACCTTCCTTCGGCCAGTGACCCTAAGCATCCTGAGGAGAACAGCTGGCACATCCTTCAACCCCTTGATGGTCCCCACAACGAAACGCTGCGACGGATCATACAAGGCCTCAATCTGATCAGGAGTCATGGCCTTCTTGGCATGAAGCTTCGCATCACCATCATGTGACCTCAACTGCAAGACACGGGAAAAGGTCCTCTTGGTGGCCACATACCATACCTCATCTGTCATCCACTAAATAGCATCCTGGTTCTTATCAAAGTACAGGGTGGAATAGAATTGCATGATTACCTCATCATTCCAAGAGTGACGAAAGCTCATGATGTTCTTCACATGGTGGCGCTCGCAAATCTGAATAACTTCATCAAAGATAGGATTTTGAGCCTCTGTCATGTATTCCCAGTCAATTTTCTTCATCTTCATAACTGGATGCTCCATAGGGTAAAGGACGGTCTGGTAAAAATCTGAGTGAAACTTGTTCCAGAACCGCTTATCCACATACTCGTCCTGATGGAAATCCAGTGGGTCCTTATTCCTTTGTTCTACTATTGCTTTGCCATTGCCAGATCCGACTCTGTAATCCATCTCCTTGAGGCGATTCACCATCCCAGGGTACCTCCAAACAGGCAGGCTCTTCTCGAGGGGCCCAATCACCTCCCTCGACTCCTGAAACTGCTTCTTCTTCTGCTCATGAAGCCTTGCATGAGTATCGGCAGGATGCTCATCGGGATCAACTTGAGAAGCAGGAGCGAGAGGAGGTCCAGTCATACGATAGCGCTGGCTCATGCTGACTTTCCTTACTGTATGCCTTTGCCGCTTCGAAGATCCTGCCGCAGGAGAGGGAACAGGTGCATCATCACCAGAGGGGCGCTTGCTAGAGCCCGAACCACCTTGGGAGGATGCCATCCAATAGGGATCAAGGAATGGAGTAAATAAGGGTTTGCAAAGAAGAAAGTTTCACAATTTAAATTTTTAGGCCGAGAGGTATAGCCCGGATACTCCGGGGAATTAGTCCGGAGAGTCCGGACAATTAACCCGGATACTCCGGGGCATCTGATCCGGAGTGTCCGGATACTCCGGATAAAATGTCCGGAGAGTCCGGATAGATCAGACTTCAACCCAAAAACCTAAATTACAAACTAACCATAATTTCAATGAGCCCATTTATGGGATTGAACTAGAGGGTGAATGGACTCTACAGGCAAACCCTATTCCAAGGTATTCTTAAAGATCAAATAGATTGGAAAGGGCAACAACTTACCACAAATGAGAAGGAAGCAACGAAGATCACCGGAAGTGGAGAAGCCTTTTCCAAGCCCGGGAGGACAATCTGAAGTCTCCGGAGGGAGAGGGACACACCGGAGATGAGGGAGGAACCAAGGGCGGCGCTAGGGGCGGCGGCTTTGAGGAATGAGCGATTTGGAAGAATGAGGGAAGAGAGAGAAATAAACTCCCCCCGCAAGGGTTTTTATAGGACAACCGCCTTAACCCGGATACTTCGGACATTTATTCCGGATACTCCGGACTATCCGGATAGTCCGGACAAAAACCCCGGAATGTCCGGGTTGATGTCCTCGGGATCCAACAGGAAATTCACAAGAGAGGAAGGGAGATAATGGCTTGCAGCAAAAAGATAAGATGTCCTTAAGGCTATATTGACTTTGTGACTAGCGAACATTCAACCAATCAAGCTATAGTCACATAGTATAAAGCCGGATCCGAAGATCGAAGATTACAATTAACACAAGAAGATCAGAGAAATAGACCGAATAAAATTTTCAAAACATTTTACAATCACCAATCAATTGCATGCATTTTTCAAGCCAAAATACGTGAATCTAGAATATTTAGCCCACTCCTCAACTCACAAAATCTCTTTTCATCTAGAGGCTTGGTGAAAATATCGGCTAATTGATCGTTTGTGCTTACATGTTGAATATCAATATCGCCTTTAGTGGAATGATCTCTCAAGAAATGGTGGCGAATATCGATATGCTTGGTACGGGAGTGTTGGACGGGATTGTTGGCAATTTTTATGGCGCTCTCATTGTCACACAAAAGTGGAATATGGTTATAGATTAGGCCATAATCATTTAGGGTTTGCCTCATCCAAAGCAATTGTGCGTAACAACTCCCGGCGGCAATGTATTCGGCTTCGGCTGTGGATAGGGCTATGGAATTTTGTTTCTTAGAGGACCAAGAAACAAGAGATCTACCTAAGAATTGACAAGTTCCCAATGTACTCTTCCTATCCACTTTACATCCGGCATAATCCGCATCGGAATAGCCAACTAATTCAAATGATGAACCTTTTGGATACCAAAGCCCAAAATGAGGCGTGTGCACTAAATATCTCAAGATTCTTTTTACGGCCACCATGTGGCACTCTTTGGGGGCGGCTTGAAATCTTGCACACATGTACACACTAAGCATAATATCGGGCCTAGATGCACAAAGATAAAGTAGAGAACCGATCATCGAACGATATACCTTTTGGACGACCGGTTTACCTTCTTTGTCGAGGTCTAGATGCCCGTTGGCTTGTATTGGCGTCTTGATTAGCTTGGCGTTCTCCATACCGAACTTCTTGAGCATGTCCTTGATGTACTTGGTTTGGCATATGAAGGTTCCTTTCTTGAGTTGCTTGACTTGAAAACCGAGGAAGAACTTCAACTCACCCATCATGGACATCTCGAATCTTTTGGTCATGATCCTACTAAACTCCTTGCACAATAGTTCATTAGTAGACCCAATTATAATATCATCAACATATATTTGACAAACAAATAAATCATTATCAATATGTTTAGTAAAGAGAGTGGGGTCGGCCTTTCCGACTACAAAGCCTTGATCGAGAAGAAAGTCGCGAAAACACTCGAACCATACTCTTGGTGCTTGTTTGAGTCCATATAAGGCCTTGTGTAGGAAGTAGACGTGGTCCGGAAAGTTTGGGTCTTCGAAGCTGGGTGGTTGCTCAACATAGACCATCTTGGAGAGTGGTCCATTCAAGAAGGTGCTTTTTACGTCCATTTGATACAACTTAAAATCATGGTAAGTAGCAAAGGCAAGTAATATTCTAATAGATTCAAGCCTAGCTACTGGAGCATAAGTTTCATCGAAATCCAAACCTTCGATTTGTGTGAAGCCTTGAGCAACTAACCGGGCTTTATTTCTAGTCACGACTCCATGCTCGTCTTGTTTGTTCCGAAACACCCATTTGGTTCCAATCACGTTTTGCTTGGGTCTTTCGACGAGCTTCCACACTTGATTACGCTCGAAATTATTTAGCTCCTCTTGCATAGCCATCACCCAATCTGGATCTTGGAGTGCTTCTTCTACCTTAAGCGGTTCAAGAGAAGAAACAAAGGAGTAAAATTCACAAAAATTTGCAACTCGAGATCTATTGGATACTCCCTTGTTAATGTCTCCAAGTATGTTGTCGTAGGGTGATCTCGTTATACGCTTTGATGAACTCTCGGATGAGGGACAGTTGCATTTAAACGTTGGATACGGCCTCCATCATCTTGAGTGGTGTTCGATCCGTCTTGAGCTTGCATGGATGAGGAGGGAGCATCATTTGGAGCATTGTAGTCCGGAATATCCGGGGTTGAACCCGGACACTCCGGGTTGGTCCGGATACTCCGGACATTATCCCGGACACTCCGGGTTGGGATGCTCGGGATTTCATCTTGCTCCACCGGTTTTACCTCCCCAATGGCCATTCTCTTGATTGCTTCACATGGAGGTTCTTCCCTATCAATTATATCACAATTAACTTGTTCTACTTGAGAACCGTTAGATTCATCATATGTTACGTCACGTGAGATTTCAACCACACCGGTATTATTATTGAAAACTCGATATGCGTAAGCATTTGATCCATAACCAAGTAAGAAACCTTCATCTACTTTAGGAGTAAATTTAGAAGACTTAGCTTTCTTGTTAAGGATATAGCATTTGCTTCCGAAGACTCGGAAGTAGGAGACATTAGGTTTCTTCCCGGTAAGTAGCTCGTACGCCGTCTTCTTTAAAATCTTGTGAAGATATAGCCGGTTGGAACTATGGCACGCGGTGTTGATGGCCTCCGCCCAAAATATGTCGGAGACTTTGTACTCGTCAAGCATCGTGCGCGCCATCTCGATGAGGGTACGATTCTTCCTCTCGGCTACCCCATTTTGTTGAGGGGAATAGGGAGCCGAGAACTCATGCTTGATGCCTTCTTCATCGAGATACTCCTCCACGCCGATGTTCTTGAATTCGGTGCCGTTGTCACTCCGAATTATCTTGATCTTTACTTCAAATTCATTTTGTGCCCTTCTCATGAATTTCTTTAAAGTCCCTTGGGCTTCACTTTTATCATGCAAAAAAAAATACCCAGGTAAATCAAGAAAAATCATCGACAATAACTAAACCATACTTATTTCCTCCGATGCTTATATATGTGACTGGGCCGAACAAGTCCATGTGAAGCATCTCCAGTGGTCTTGAGGTAGTCATCACGTTCTTGGCGGGATGAGAGGCTCCAACTTGCTTCCCGGCTTGACACGCGCTACATATATATCCTGTCTTTCTCAAAGACAACATTGGTTAATCTAAGAATGTGATTGCCTTTAAGGAGTTTGTGAAGGTTCCTCATACCAACATGAGCAAGTCGGCGATGCCACAACCAACCCATGCTAGATTTAGCCATTAAGCACGTTTCAAGGTTAATTCTATCCGTAGTGAAGTCTATGAGATAGAGATTTCCCTTTAAACGACCCTTAACGGCTATTGAACCATCATTCCTCTTAACGACATCCACACCCTTATCACTAAACACACAATTGTAGCCCGCTTCACATAATTAAGCAACGGACAACAAATTGTAGCTTAGTGATTCGACAAGTAAAACATTGTTTATATGAAAATCATTTGTAACGAGAATCTTACCTAAACCTACCACTTCACCTTTTCCATTGTCGCCAAAGATTATACTTTCACTATTTGCTCCATTTATTTCCAATTGTGCGAACATCGCCCTTTCTCCGGTCATATGATGTGTACATCCGCTATCCAAGATCCAACTTGATCCACCAAAGATGTAGACTTACAAACTGAAATTTAGTTTTTGCTCTTTTGTACCCAAACTTGTTTAGGTCCGCGCACGTTAGTGACAAGTGATTTAGGGACCCAAATAGATCGCACATAAGAAGCATTTTTGGGCTTACCCCCAATGTGACAAGCAACTACTCTACCAAGGCTAGTCCTTTTAAGCACATATGAAGCAAAGAAGATAGAGTGAGCCTTATATTTAGAGGTCCCTTCGCCCTTAACAAAGTGGATGGGCTTGTTCAAAGGAGCAACCACAATGTGGCTTCCTTTGCCCTTGGGAGGAACATACCCAAGCCCATGCTTCATGGGGTTACCTTGACGCTTACTGAGGAATTCCTCTAATCCTTTGCTAGCCTTATAGGACTTTTGAAGTCCATCTTCAAGCATTCCCTTGAGCTTCTCATTTTCATGAGCTAATACTTGCAAAGTCTCAAGGTTAGTGACACAAGTATCATTATTGATATTATAGCATCTAGCACATCCATTGCTAGAAGATGGTAATGAGGAATTGGAGTTAACATTCGAGGAGATAGAAGAACTATTCGAGAGATCAACAAACTTCACCTCAAGAGCCCTGCAAGCATCCTTTGCTTTGGCAAGTTCCTCTACGAGTGAAGCATTGGTGATCTCAAGATTAGTTAACTTGGATTTGGTCATTTTTGAACTTTCGACCAACTCCTCGTACTTTCTCCTTTCATAGATTAGACTCTTCTCTAGCTCAATATTTTTCTCTTTCTCAAGAATAAGTAAGTCTTCTTGAGCTTCGAGAGTAGTCTCCTTTTGCTTAATAGTTTCCTCCAATTTCTCAATATTTTTTAAAAGTAAATCCAATTTTTGAATGTCAAAGTTCTTAATTGACTTGATTACACAATCATCATCACTATCGTCATCACTATCATCCAAGCATGAATCAATAATAGAAGAGGATGAAGCTTTGATTGATACCTTGTGCCCCTTAGCCATAAGACACATTGGAGCGTTTTCGTCGTCATCGCTCAAGTTGTCGAAGAGGCCCTTCGACGTTGTCGGAGTAGAGGACACGGCGATGGTGACGGAGGCGATTCCTCCTTCATCGGAGTCGGAGCTTGAATCCCACTCTTCTCCAATGTGAGCTTGTCCCTTGTGCTTGTAATGCTTGAATTTTTTGCTTCTTTCCTTCTCCTTGCCCCGGTACTTGTCCTTCTTATAAGGCTTATCTTCTTTCTTTTCTCGTTGTGGACATTCGGCGATGAAATGGCCGGGCTCTCCACACTCATAACATTTCCTTGTTGAGTGTCGTCCTCTTGACTTACTCGATTGATTCTTGGAGTGACTTCCCGGCTTGTAGCCCTTCTTTTTAAGAAATTTATTGAACCTTCTTACGAGCAAAGCCATGTCGTCATTGGTTAGGGGGCCACTTGGTTCCTCATCTTCACTTGTATTTTCTTCAACTTCCCTCACGGTCTTCACGGCCTTTAGGGCAATACCTTTCTTCTTGCCCGACTTGAGTTCTTCAACGACTTCGGCCTCCTTTATCATCATCTCGTCCATCATTAGTTGACCGATAACATCATAAGGTGTCAATGTGTCGAAGTTGGGCCGGTCTCGGATTAATTGAACAAGGTTGCAGTTGGTAGGAGTGATCACACGAAGAATGATCTTCACCACGGCCTTGTCTGTAAGATCGGTGCACCCAAGACCCTTAGCTTGATTCACAAGCACCATCAAGCGGTCAAACATTTTGGTGTAGGACTCTCCTTCTTTCAAGGTGAACCGGCTTAGCTCACCAATAATGAGCTCTATCTTTGATTCGCGGACACTTGAAACCCCTTCATGACTAACCATGAGTCTATCCCAAGTTGCTTTTGCTTCTTCAAGTCCATCGACTCGGTTGAACTCCGAATCACTTAAAGCATTAAACAAGGCATTGACGGCCAAGTCATTGAAATGTTGAGCTTTGTTTTCTTCGGAAGTGAGCTTGTTTGGATGAACGGGCTTAAAACCTGTTTCTACAATCTCCCAAATAGAAGGGTGAAGCGATCTCAAATGCATCTTCATCTTGTGTTTCCATGCGGCATAGTGAGTGCCATCAAAATGAGGCGCTCTACCGGAGGGCACGGAGACATAAGATGAAGAGCTTGAGACACCAAGGCAAGTGTAATCATATGGAATTGCAACCCCACTACCGGAGCCCGTAGCCTTAATTTGGTTACGGCCTTCGGTAAGCTTCTCTATTTCTGACATCCAAGATTCTCCAAGCGGTTAAGCCAAACTATGGAGATTTGGCTCTGATACCAATTGAAAGGATCAAGATGTCGCCTAGAGGGGGTGAATAGGCGAATAAAAATTTAGCAGCGGAAAGAAATTTCCCGAGACCCCAACCCGGACTATCCGAGCTTTATGTCCGGAGACTCCGGGTAACCCGGACTATCCGGTGTTTTTTATCCGGATACTCCGGAGTGCCCGGACTGACCGAGGTAAAAGGCTGGATATTCCGGGTGAGTCAGCTCAAGATGAAATTTTCTAATCTCTTGACCTTTTGAACAAACTATTTGAATAGAAAGATGCTAAAGACAACCAGGTACCAGAAACAAGTATAGATCTAGAGCCAAACACAATAGAAAAGTAGATCGAGGCTCTCCAAGATCTAAAAACCACAAACCCTAGCAAGAACAAGGTGAAGAACACGAAGACAACGATTTTTACCTGAAGTTCGGATTCTTGAAGGGAATCCTACGTCTCCGTTGAGGAGGCACAAAACCTGGGTCCCTCTTGACCACTTTCCTCCCGGTGTTGCACAAAGCACTCGCCGGACTTCACTTCTTGCCTCTTTCCTTTCAGAGGCGAGGCTTGCCTTCACAAACTTCCGGGGCTCACCACACCAAGTCTTGGAGGCTCCCGGTGACTCCTTGCCGTCTAGGAGCCCTTCAAACTCCAAGAGTAACAAATACGTCACTAAATCGTCTTGGAGGATGAAACTTGTGCTCAAGAATGAAAGATGCAGGCTCAAGGCACTCAAATCCTCTCCTTTCTCCCCAAAGATTCAAATTAAACTCAAGATTCAAGTGGGGAAAGGACATTAGGGCTCAAGGGTGTGAGAGTGAAAGCTTGAGAGTTGAATAGATGCAATAATGGAGCTCTACCCTGTTAGGTGGGGAGTGAGGGCTAAATAGGGCTCCAAAATTCAACGTTATGAGAGAGTCATGCGCCAACCAGGACACTCAGGACATTTAACCGGATACTCGGGTTGGAGAGTTTTAGCTCTAACCGAAGGGTTAACCCGAGTGTCCGGACTTAAAACCGGATACTCGGACTAACCTTGATACTCGAACCATTTTACCCCGGAGTGTCCGGACTAAATGTCCGGATACTCTGGACTTACCAGAGAGGGCAACCGAGGGCACTAACCCAGAGTGTCCGGACTTAATGTCCAGATACTCCGGCCTGACCCACTCGGCCAGAAGTATCCTTTTAGACGAAATGCAATGATTTAAAAATCTTTTGCAATGCAATTTTCATTCTTTGAGCAGAAATATATCCTAGAAGCGATTTCCCGACGTATCCCTCTTAATAGTACGGCTATCCTTAGACTCAATAAAATAGAAAATTTACTACTTATGTCTTGATGCCACCTTTCCAAATTTTAAATATGGTGGGGATCTCCAATCGCTTTCTTCTACGGATATAGTCTTGATCTCTACATGGATTCTCATTTAAACATTAGTAATTTCAATTGTGTTGTCATTAATCACCAAAACTCCAAAGGGGCCTAGATGCACTTTCATGTAAAGTATGTTGGTTGTGTCATCATCGTGAATGCCACCTGTGAAGTTCATGATTTGGCGCTTTGCTTGCTTGCCACAGTGGATTGGCGAAGGCGGTTCATCCTATCATGAGTTACGAACGGCAGTGTCGATGTTCCAGCAAGGCAGTTGACTGGTAGGATGCAAGAGAGTTTTGGTGCTGCTGCTCTGTGCTCAGACTCGATTGGTCATCTGTCGTGGCAAGAAGAACAAGGTGGAATTATTGCCGTGACAGCGTTTTAGCTGGTCCGTGCTGTTCGGGTGAGGAAGAAAGGAACAGGGGAAGGGGCTGACTAGTGCGCCGAAGCTAGCAGTGGCTAGCTTGGCTTGACTCTCTGCAAGCTGGGGCCCACAAGGCAGTAGCAAAAGGATGAGCCTAGCTTGCACTTCAAGCTGGTCAGGCTGAACAGTTCTCAGTAAATGAGGGACCAAACCAAGTTTAAAAATTGTGAAACTTTTTCATCTGAGGTTCGGGAATAAGGATCATTATCTAGTAAAATTTCTAAATTGCTAACTGGACAAAATCATTTAAGGCACACCCTTCGATTCTAGCAACTAGCACAAAATATTTCCAACCTTGGCATGATTCTAGCCGAGCCCAGAGCACACTATGGGAATGCGCCTTGATTCGAGAGAAAGCGATTTTCCTTTTTCTCTGGTTTTCCAAATCGAGTCAATCTCATATGTGCACAACTTTTGCATTTCTAAACCAAATTAAGTGAAACAAAGTTCTAAAATCTAGTTCTTCCGTAATACGCAAAAATATTTTAAAAAACAGTATTGGATGAATTTGAAATTCAAATTTGGATAAAAGGTTTAAAGATGTGCTACATATTAAAATGTTGCAAACAAACTCAAAATTTAATGAAACTAATTTTGTTTGAATCCTTATGCTACCAGAAACTCAAGTATATATAAGAATGCTTATATTTCACCTTTGTTGGATAGTTTTATACCAAAGGTTATTTTCAATCCAATAAATACTCAAAAATGAATAAATTGTGCAAGAGGAATCTGAAATAAATGAAATTGATTTATAAACATTCATATAGCAGTAGGCTACCACATTATGCTAAAATGACTAAAGTAGGCGCTTGAATTAGATTTGTTCTCATGAATAGTAAATAGTTCGCATGGAAAAGATGTATGTATATATATAGGTGACTAGTACATAAATAAAGTTCATAAATAAGTAAAAAGGTAAGAGAAGGGCTCCTTAGGACCATGTTATCTGCTACAACAAAAATAACCGTAATGCATTGTAGTCTGTGCTTAAATTCTTAAGCAATATATGCCTCCATGTTATATGTACCTAAAGAATTGAGTATGATCAACCAGGTGTGTAGAAAATGTCACAAGTAAGTGCTAATGCATGAATAACTAGTTCTGAATGCCTTGCATGATCGACCATGTAATATAGTAAGAATCACTATTATAAGGTTATGATTAACACTTAACCACGAGTGAAGTATCAATACTTGTGTTATCTGAATAGTCATAACTTTCAGTAAACTAAGTTCAAATTTGAAAAGACCAAATCCTATAACCGATGAATAATATCTTTCTTTGGTTAGGCAAAAATACTTCATATTAATACAAAGTTGAGCTAAGTATACATTAGGCCCTAATGAACATTTATATGAAAAGCATCTCGGATAAAAGCCCAATATCACAAAAACCACTTTAAAAAACTCTTAAGATTTTCCCCTACTTGTGCCAGAAAAATGAGTCAATTGTCATGTATAGTGTAGTCGCAAGTTGAGATTTAATACGACCCAAAATAGTGTTGCGCGATTAGTCTCTGAAGCCTTTTTGTCCACCCGTAGAATACCTCGTCTAAGTGCAAATTCTATGTAGAATAGCTCAAAAATGATGTTTTGGATATGTACTTAAATTTTCTAAGAACATATTCTATTTTGACTCTTGGATCATGTAGTTTACGCTGCATAAAACCCTTGAGCGATAAGAGTTCCCGTACCTCTTTTGGCCGATTTCTTATAGCATAAACTTTAGCATCCTATAAGCCTTTTCAGCAACAGGTTTAATACCTCAACCAAACACTAAAAATTTTAAAATGAGTTTAGAAACATTATTCAATGTATATACAACCTTGTTCTAAAGAAATAACGTTATTCCATAGTGTTTATCATAAAAATCTTAGTAGTTGAAGAACCTTAAAAATCATAATTTTAAGCTCTAGTTTATGAACAAACGAACTCAGTATGAATAAAGAAATCTATGATTAAGACGTTTATATCGCCAGAGTCTTCTTAAAACCGCTAATGTATAATCAATAACCTTTGTTTTAGCGGGATTAACATTTTAAGTTACTTTTCATGCGAAATCAACTGCAGGTTAAACACTAATCATCACTATTCATTTATGCAGATCAACCAAGTGATTGATGTTTTAACTTTACTAATCTAACTAATTTTTACATCTTATATTCGAAGTTATATGTATAAAATTCATAGATCAAGGTTGGATAATCTTCATAAGAGAGCCATGCCTTGCCCAACCTAAAGGTTACTAATAAATAGATGTTTAATCAACTAAAACGAAAAATGTTGAAATCATCTAATTCAACTCAAAGACATTCCTGTTTTCTGCAGTGATTCTATATTTGGATGTCATGTCGATCTTCTTTTGCCTTTATTAAAGTTTGGCATTTACCTACAGCACTAATTCGCGAAAGAAGTTTATAACCTACTCGACATAGTACTAGGTATGATACCTATGTATCTGAACCTACCAGGATTCAAATTTAACTCCAAAGTCAACTCTTTAATCCTAGTCACTTTCTGATCATTTACCTTATATCGTTAGCAAACAATCTTTCCATTGTTTCGAATAAAACGAACAACATCACCTGCATCGGCCGAAAATAACTTGAACACTTTACCAACATCTACCCAAGAACAGTTCTACTTCACCTCGTAAAGGAAGACATCAGTAATTTCTAAAACTGTCTCAAAGACCTAGGAAAACATCAAGTGCCTAAAACAACCCCTGCCTTGATATCAAGCTCTGAACGTAAACGTCTTTCTCGTATGATTGTACCCGGCCCCTGTTGTGATATTGAGTACGTTCCTTGTGTATTCAATTCCTGCAATCAATCCTTTGGTTCTGTACATTTCACTTTCTTATAGTTGTCAAATTCAAGGAAAATCAAAAAAAAACCTTCTGTCTATTAAGTTAATCAAACAATTAAATCGTCAGAACCACTTTATATTTGTCTTACCTCAACCCAGTATTTGAATTACCTCTACCTTGTTTTCAATTTAAAGTCAACCCGAACTGACCTTTATGCTCGGCTCATTTCATCAGCTAATGTCGGACTACACACGTCAATCATTGTATTCAATTATCCTTCTTGGTATTGAACGTTCGATTCTTCCCAGATGAATCTAATGACAATGCAACCTATCTCTCACCTCAAAAATTCTAAACATACCACGTGCCACTTTATGGATTAAGCTACCCTTATCGGCAATCTTAGTTATTCAATCAAAAGAGATATATATGGTAATATCCCTCATCTGCATACCTAAAACCCAAATAGATTTCTTTTCTATTTCTCGCACGTCAACTTGGAATCGCAAGATGAAGGCCCAGTGAAGCAATTGCAATGAAGACGACGTATCAACAGAACGATAAGTCACCTCCGATAAAGAATTCCCAAATCTATCTCAACCACAAGAATTACAAGATTCGCGGTATTTACTATTTCCAAATTCGAGATAATTGGCGCCACAATATATTAGGCCATATCGTATCGCTGAGAAAATGGGAGAAAAAAAAGCATATAAGTTAGAGTTGTCATCCTAGCTCTAGTATTCATCATATCCTCTAGGTACCGCAATTAAGAAATTATCTTCATCTTCCTTCTGAGCTCACCCAGCTAAATGAAATCGATTTATAATCTGATTCAACTTATCGAGAGTATCCGATTAAAATCCTAAAAGAAACTAAACGTCGCGCTCATAATAAATGCTGCAAGATGATCAAGATTCAGCGGAGCAATCATTCCGAAGAAGAAACAACTTGGAAACGAGAAGACCGACTCAAGAAGAAGTTTCCTGATTTCTTTTAGAAATACTTTTCTTTAGACCCACCAAATCTCGGGGTCGAGATTTTTTGTAAGGGGGGTAGATCTGTAACATCCTGAAAATTCAATAAAGTGAAAATAAATATTTTTAATTTGAAAATAGATGTTTTTGAGTTTTCTTGGCATTATTGAATTCTATTTGGATTTCCTCGGATTTATTCTTCGCATGAAAAATCTAACGAATGGAAATATAGAATGAAAAAGAAGAAAAAGGCAATAATGCAAAAAGTAAAAATTTAGAAAAATTGCCATGAGAACTCTGATCATTCAATTAAATCATTTTAGCCAGCAATTGAAATTTTATGCATAAAATAATGAAGAGATAAAATGGAAAGATAACTTTTAAATCGAAATAATGTATTGCCAGAATTTACATAAAATATTGGAATCTCAAATAGGGCTGAAAAAGTTATCATGAGAACCTCAATGCAATATCTACCTTTAGCAAAGATATTATAAATTTATAATGTCATTTAATACTTTTCCAAAATTTAAAAACAAAGACTCTGAAAATAGGGAAATTGCAATGTCAGAATTTTTATAAAATACTGGAGCAATATCTTGAGCTAGAAATTTTACATAAGAACAAATAGCTCCAAATAATTTGAAAAACAAAGTATCAAAAATTTATAAAAATATTTGAATTGTCTGATAATTCAAAATACAGAATTTGAAATCCTGTGCATTGTATAGTGTCAGAATTTTAGTAAATAATCTACAAATTATTTCGATCTAAAATTTTTACTGGAGATCATCTACTTCTAGAAGAGTCTACACAAAAAGTATGAAAAATCTCTGACAAGGTTTAGTTGGCGAATCAATGCAAGTTCAGTGCACCCAGCCGGTTGATTCTTAAGCCAATTTCTTGCTCTCACTGCCATGCGGGTCCCAATTGCAGCCACTCCAATTCTCTAGATCCTTCCATCGATGCATTGCACTTAGAGGCCACTAGAGGTAGTGCTCCACTCACTTCCCCACTCCACTCTGTCGGGACCCGGGTTTGCAAATCCGGACCCTCTGTGTATTCAGCACTAGTCCAGGATCACGCTAGTGCACACAGTCTCAACATTGGTATATATCACAGTCATAACCAAATAAATAATGTAGTACTTCAATAAAATACTCAAACTAGTTGATTGACCTTATGGTCAAATTACAAAGATACGCCTCATGGTAAGACTTATTAAAATATTCAAAAGCAATGAAATAAAATCAACTCGTGGCGCCAACCAATTTGCCACAGTAACCGACCGGGCTCGCTCCCTAGTTTGTCGGCTCCTCGATACTCCTCCTCTGGCGTGGTTTGCTTCTTCTTCAACTGAAGTTGTGTTGTTGTGGGGTGAGTACTTTGAGCACTCAAGAAGTCATGCATGTAATGCAATTCTAATATTCTACATGCATGGCTTAGTACAAAGGATAGGCTATGGTTCATGAGCTGACAACATTCAAGATAAACAAGAATAGATTGCAAAGCAAGAAACAAGAGTAAGAATAATAGCTTTCACAAACATTTCAATCGTAAATCCTTTTTCCATCCTAAGTCAAGTTCCTCATTACCAACCCAAGCATTTTTCCATAAACAATTCATTTTATGAAAATCTAACCCTTGACAGTAATCACCGAAGCGATGCTCAATACCGTGAGCACGGCTATTCAATAGGTTGTACACTCTGCAGAGGTTATACACTTTACCCACAAGATACGGTCAAATACCACCAAGGCAAATAACCAGAACGAAGCCTTTCCAAAGTTCCATCTAAACTCAATCTCGCCGCTAAGGTTTCAACCTTGGAGGGTGGTTACCACACCTGGGGCCCCCTCTTGCGCCATGTGAGTTCTCATTCCGCTTCTCCGGGCCTCACACCACCACGACAGTACCAAAGAATAGATTTCCCGGTTTACTCACCTAAGCCCGTCCCATTACGGAGCTTGTGGGTATATGAGAGACTCGATTCAAATGATCGCAAGGTTAAGTCCTTAGTTGACCGAGGCAAGACTAACCAAGTGTAACTCAAATATCCATGTCCAATAAAAACCAACACGACCGCCCTTGCCACTCTTGGCCCACGTAAACAATCTTGCCATTTGCCCCAGTCTAAATCATTTTCCCACCCGGTTCTTTACCATTGCACCACGTGCCATCATCAACTCAATAACACATGTCTCATTCACAAAACGTGTTCCATATCTCATTAAGTCATTATTTACTTTGGCGTTCCAAAATCATGAATTGTCCTCGTGGCGTGGCTAAGCACACTACTTGGTCTACTCAACCCATGTTGGCAAATTATTAATGTCCAACTATTAATTCATAACCTAGGGTGACAAAGGATTCATAGCCTACAATTATATATGACAAGGTGGCATACAAAGAACTAGGCATTTAACTAATCCCAAACTTATTCAAAGTCACTTCTATCAAATTAGCATGCAATAGTTTAAATCAAAATAATTTGCTCTAATAGGTTCAACATGATCAAACACAACTTGCCTTCAAAAGTGTTGGTTACGGTTCTGAACTTGCTCTCGGTCGAACTTCTCCTCGAAACCTTCGGGCACTTCAACGTCTCACGCCAGACGCAATTAAACAACAACAAATAAATAAACAGTAGACAAACAGTGCTCAAAAATTCAATTAAAATTCATAAACAGAAAGACCACAATTTTACAAATTTATAGAAATTGGAATCACTCAAATCGGAGTTAAAACGCAAAAGTTATAAGCATTTGAAGTTTCAAAATATATTTAAAATCAATATACCGAATTAAATAAATATTTTCTTTTTCGGAAAATTAATTATTGCGTCATCTGTGACACGTGTCGCCACCAGAGAGTGACACGTGGCCTTGCTGACGTCCATACCGACCGGCTCCCGTGATGACGTCGGACGACTTCGGCTCTCTCAGCGACAAGTGGGTCCCATCGTGTCGTCAAGATGACGTCGGCGGTGACGTCACACGCGCGGCGCGGCGGTGACGAGTGGGCCCGTCTTGTCGGCGCCTCGTGAACAAAGGCACGCGGGTGACATGTGGGTCCGCCTTGTCGCCGTCTCATGCCTGATGGCGGTGCGGTGCCAGCGACATGTGGGTCCGTGTTGTCGGCGTCTCGCACGATGAGCGGCGACGTGGCAATACGGCGACCCTCGGATTTGCATCTAACGGCGGAGATTGGAAGATGAAGTTATCGCTTTAAGCGGCGTGGTGGGATCTGGATCGTTGATGCGCGATCGGACGGTCGACGGAGCTCGGGGCGACGGTGATGGTGCGGCGGCGCTGGCCTGACGGAGCTGGGGAAGACGACGATGCCCGCGGTGCGCCCGGCGTGTCTCCGGTCGAATGGGTTACCCTTGGTGTGTCTCCTCTTGAGGAACTCGAGGAGACCTTCAAGTCGCGGCGGCTTCACCGGCGACGAGACGAAGAAAAAACCGGCGGTGACTCCACGAACCGGTGAGGCGCGCGTCTCGGCGCTCGCGGCGTGATGAGTACGGACGGGTGCGGCGCGAGGTAAGGATCCCAACACGGTGGCGGCGCAATAAATAGTGCCCTCGGCCGTGAAAATCGAGGAAACCGAGGCCCACACGGCATGCATGAATCCGGCGAGGAATCGGGTTGGGTGACGTGGCGCGATGAGGGCCGTCGGATGAAGATCGAACGGCTAGCACGCTAGGGTTTTTCCGGAGCGGGCCACACAGTACTCGGCCCAATACTATTCATTCGGATTTTTAATTTTTTTCGATTAAAAATAATTCCCAAAATTCAAATAATTTATTTGGGGCATTAAAAATATCGACAAAATTCGGAAAATTCTCATAAATATTTTAGGACATTTGTGACTCAACTAAAATATTTTCAGAAAAATTTTATTTTAACTTTTCTATTATTTAATTGATTTGATAAATGGTTTAATTCAAAATAAATCCAAATAAATCCAAATAAATCCAAATAAACTCGAAAAATTCCCAAAAATTCAAAATACCATTTAAATGCAAGAAAAGCAAAAATTGGGGTGTTACACACTCCTTCTCTTTCTTTCCCAAGCCAGCGCAGAATCCCCTCCCAGTTCCTCCATTGCCAAGCCCTAGAGCTCAAGTCGAATTGATTCGAGAGAACCACCACCATTTCCAAATCCCCGAGTCAAGGATCCTCATACATCGCCTTGATCAAAACCCTCACCCATTTCGTGAGCCCTCCATGTGAAATTTTGCTCCGTGCGCGCCTTCTTCCCCAGTCCGCCAAGCGGTGGCGGCCCAACCCGGCCTTCTCGAACGAATCGATTGCCAAAATGGTATGCCCTAGCCTCACCGATGCTCACGTTGCTACCCATTCAACCGAGTCTCACTGTTCTTCTTCTCCGATGAGCTTCCACCATTGCCGCCCTCTCCGGATGCGCGCCACCGAGTCTCTCTTCCGCCAATCAACTTCACCCCGAGTTGGGCCATGCTTTTGTCTTGCCGATGCTCTTTGGTGCCCTCAAGATTTCTTCGGATCTTCGCCGAAGTGCCCTCGCCGGCCATGCCCTAGGAGTGCTCTGTTTCTTCTCTCTGCGTGATGGGGCCACCAAGTCGGCCTCCGGGAAGAATAAAAATTTGAGTCGAGCGCTTCCTCAAAGAAGAAAACGTATTTTCCTTTTTTAGCAATTTCCAAACTCACTTGATAATTAGTTAGCAATATCTTTTGCAATATTGCTGCAATTCCAATAAAACAAATTGGTATAATCATCTAAAATTACAAAGAATATAAATATGTAAAAATATTTAGTTTTGATCTGCATAATGAGTATTTATATTAAACCTTGATTACAATGTTAATATGGTTGTTAATGAAGATTTGTGTGTAATAGGTAATGAAATGGTAGAATAAATATTTATGGGATCTTAGGACCAGGATGTATTCAAATATACAAATACATGTAATTTTTGAACTAAGTTTAATGCTTTGTTTAGCAACCATTAGTAAAGCTTAATATGGCCATTAATAGAAATGAGTGTATGATAGTTCATAAAATCATATAAGAAATGATATGTGCTTCTGGGATTTTAATAAGCCTAATCATGCAAAAATATTCAATCTTAGAACCAAGTTTAATGTAATTGCTTGTTAATCATTATTGAACCCCATTATGGCCATTAGCAGAACAATAGCATAATGGCTCAAGAAATTGATAATGTAATTTGCAATAAGTTCCTAAAAACAGTGAGGGCATGTGTGTGTGAAAATAATTGGAATGAAGTTTAACTTGACTTCTTTTATCATAAAGAAATGGCAAATGCAACAATAATCAAATAGAAAACCTATTGCAGTTTAAGTTAAAACAATGCAAAACCAACTTTAAAACCCTCCATGGGTTATTCCCGGCTAATGCCTGAAAAATGAATTAAAGATCTTGTATAATGTAGTTGCAAACTCAATATGAAACTTGGCCGATTTAAGGTTTCAAATGTGGTCAGTTAGACTGTTTCAACAATAGATAAAATAACTCATCCAAATATTAAAATCAGTAAAATCAGTTTAGAAACATTGTACAAAGTTTATACTACCATGATCTGTAAAAAGAATCTTATTCCATTAAGGTTTGCATATTAATATTGTTAGTACAAAACCCTTAAGTGTTAACCTTTTGTTTCACTTTCCTGCCGATTCCGATTAGCGTCAACCTTACAATGCCACTTAAGCCTTTTCAACAATGAATATAATGTATCAGCTAAAGCCTAAAATTTATGGAATCAGCTTAGGATAGTTATACAAAGTATAAATCATCTTAGTATGAAGAAATAACCATACTTCATCATGTTTTGCATATTAATCTTAATAGCTGAACAACCCTAAGTAATCACATTGCTTTAGGCCTTAATGCGAATGAATAAACTTTAGGTAATAATGAAAGAATCCGTAGTTAAGTTATTTTTATCACCAGAACCTTCTTAAATATCTTGTAAATTAGTCCAATAGCCTGAATCAATAGATTTAACTTGTGTAAAACTAATTCTAAGCGAAATCAATTAAAGATAAAGAACTAATTAGTCATAATCCAACATGATCATTTAAGCCTTTTTCATTAACTCGCAAAGCAACTCATCTAAACCTAAAGTGAGTAAAGAATAGCTTAGAATTGATCCCTAAGATATGCTCAGCAATAATCTAAGGAAATAATCTTGCTTTGTCTAGCTTTGGCTCTAAATCCCACTCAAGCAAAACACATAAGTAATAAGGGTTCAGGATTCCATGCTGAGAGTAGTAAAATCAATGAACCTTACAACTAATGATTAATTCTACTTAATCTTAACCTATTTTTGCGTCTTGAATTCGTAAAATAAGATTAATAAATTCATAAAGAGCAATCCTTGTTCTTGTAAAGAGTTCATTTGTTTTGCTATCTATTTCTTTCGCTCTTATTGAAGTTAGTTATTTGCTTTGCTATTTACCGTTGATCGACGTGTAGAACCCGACGTTGTTGTTTTCGTCGTCATCGTCGTCAACCGCAATCCTTGTCTTCACCGTAGGCAATAATTAAGCAAGGCAAGCATCCTTTGACCATATTGAGCCCAGTATTTTATATTCCTTTTGTGCATCAAATGGTTTTATGAATGCGTTTATTTTATGTAAATTGCTATCTTGTGGTTTTGGTAGCTATACCTGTTGTCTTATGAATCTCCTTTGATAATTATGACATGTGAACCTTGATAGCCATAGATCTGTTGTCTTATGAATCTCCTTTGATAATTATGACATGTGAACCTTGATAGCCATAGATTAAGGTTAGGCATTACTTATTGTCATCATGGGTATATACGTTCATATTATTCATGCTTAGCCACGCCTTAGCATCAGCAATGTACATGATCAAACCAAGATTTGTTTCACGAAAACATTGAAAATGTCTTTGTTGGTTGCGGGTACTTTGATTAAAACCCAAAAAAAAACTATGCTTTGATGCGGCGATTATTGGCGATAGACGGATGTGCGGCGAGGAATTGCACGTAGTGTAGGGTGAAGTGTCGCCCGTGTCAGATTAAGGACCGAGCAATGGGACGCTATTGATCCGAGATTTCCATGCAACCACGAGGGCTATTACGGGGTAGCCTTAGCCTATTAAGTTGTTTGGGCATGGCTTTGTTCATTGGTAGGCGGGAGCTTAGCACAGGCATTCCGGTTTGGTCTGCCTGGAAGGGTTTCCACCCATGCAACGGTGTACGCCTTGCTATGAACAGGAACGGTGTGTGTGTGTTGAGTATACGTGAAAGGGCCCACGTCATGTGTGTGTGTTTCTGTTCCTCTGGCGGGGGTTAACGTCCCGGGCTGGACCAAAGTCATGTCTAGGTAACGGAACAACTATGTATGATCGCATGGCAGACACAATTTCCTATTGGAGGCGTGTGTGATCTTGCAAAAAGGTGGGTCATTCCTTGTGGGTAAAGTTGTACACCTCTGCAGAGTTTAAATCTAATCGATTAGCCGCGCTCGCGGTCATGAGCACTTGGTGAAGTCATTCCAATGTTAGATGTTTATTATTTTCAAAAGGGCTTGGTATTATTTGTTTTGTAAATTGTGATTTATGTCAAAGGGCCGACATTGATGGAATTTCAGGAATATGGAATGTTCGTCGCTCACGTCATGGAGGACTGTGAGTGTTACTATGCTTTACTTATTTGTTATCAATTAATCTTGCTCTTAAAGATTTCCGTTTGCAAATAACTTGATTTACAAATTCAATTTTGCCTTATGCAAATTAACTGTAGTAGCCTTTCCTTTGAAATGGCCTGCATGTATTGTAGGTTTTGCTCAAGTCTTGCTGAGTATGTAAAGTACTCACCCTTGCCTAATTATATTGTAGGTAGTTGAGTTAGCGAGGCTCCGAGTCTCTTTTCGCCGCAGGTTGCGGGATCCTCTTCGTTGTATTCTATCTGGAGTTTATGCCTGGTCAGTTGCCTGAGGGTGAGGATGGGTAAACCACAAGGCTTGCTTCTTTTGCTGCTATATTTCTCTGAGTTGTAATATTATTTGTATAATCGTTTCCGCTTAATTATTAAAATGTATGGTTGTGATTTCCAATTGTTGTAAACATGTGAGTGCTAGCTACTGATCCAGGGAATAGCATAGTAATCACATGGAGGTTCCTGTTCATCCGAACGGGGTCTCACAAAGGTGAGCCCCCTTGCCAGCTCATGGCACCCCTGACCTCCCTGGCCCTCTGGCAGCCATAGCAAGTACCATCCCCTCCTGTCAGCGCCCTGTTCTTCTTCTCCCTCGCGTGCCCGAGTCCCTCTGCTGAACTTCTGTCACAGCAGTGATTTGGCCAGTGTTTTCTCGCCATAGCTGTGCCTGGGCAAGTCTTGACAACCAACTCTTCTAGTGCCGTGCCAACTAGCTATTGCCCCAGCTGCCCAATCCTTGCTGTGGCAGCCTCTTTTCAATCCACAGCAGCGCCCTTCAACATGAACTCTTGAATCAAGCCGTGGCAGCCAAACCCTACACTCCCCTTCACCGTGGCAGAACTTTGGCAACCTCGCATCAGAGCTTCACCACCCTTCTCCTTTCCGTGACAAGCTTTGATCTTGTCTATCCCTGCTGTCGACGTATTTCGCTGGACAGAACCTCGTCAACGAACAGGGTTTCTCCCAAGGGTGGAGATTAAGGTTCGGTAGAGGGCGTCTTCGTGATTGGAAACCCTAAAGAGTCTCACGCGAGGGATTCCAGGGATCAACGGATCAGAGAACATAGCAATGTACCCAGGTTCAGGCCCGCAGCATGGGTAATAGCCCTACGTCCTGCCAGATCTTTTTTGATGAAGTGTGGAAGCGATTGCAATGGTTCTTCTAGTCTCGGGCTGGGATGAGTCTCCCATCGGCCCCCTTTCCCCATGCACCAGAGCTCCCATATATAGAGTGGGCTGGCTCGGGCAGATAGGAAGGTGACCTCATACTGATCTATGACCCATTAATTGCACCCATCACTATCTACGACTCATTAATTGCACCCATCACTGTAGACCTGTCCCTCAAGCTTCATTCAATGCCGCTGTGTGGCTTCGCCCGGTCCTCCCGGGATGTGATGCTTCTGCGATAGGTTTGGTGTGAGGTGTCAGAGGGATTGGCCGTCGTCGTGTCGATAGCAGAATTCCTTGCGTATCAGGGGAAGGAGACTTCGAGGCGAAGCCTTCTCCTCATTCTTTTGGTTGCCTTCGTGGCACGACGAGTGGGGCCCGCCGCCCGCCAACTTGCGGTCGCCCGTGGGCGCTTCGCCCGGCGAGTAGGGCATGATCGCACACTTCGCCCCAGCCGCCACGTGGGCGGCGCCGCGAAGCGTGGCATGATCGCCCACCGCCGCCAAAGCCGCATAACGTCGCCGCCGCCCGCGAAAGCGAGGCATGATCGCCCACCTACTCGCCAGGCCGCCACTTGGGCCAGGCCGCCACTTGGGCCTACTGATCAGCTACAGAGAGGGTACCCCGGCGTAAAGTACGCTGACAATAGCCCCCTGGTCCGTCCTGGAATGCACGCCAGTTGCTTTTTAGACCTCATTTAATGTCGGTGCATTCCTGGATGGGCCCACCACTTCTGAGCACGCAGCCGCCTCGGTCCTCCCCACTTCTGTCGATTTTTCTTAGGACCCAAAACGTCGCGTACTTTTGCCTGTTCGCGAACCGCCTACGCGAGGGGTCTATATATATGCGTACCCTCGACCAGCAGTTCACGCTTTCTGATTCTTGCATACCTTGCTTTTTGCCCTTTCATCTTCCTTGCCTAAAAACCTTGCTCCTTCTTCAATGGCGCAATCCCTTCTCCCTTCCACTGTTGGCGAGGATAGGGTGACATTGCTATCCAAGATGGCGCCCGAGGGTTCCCTCCACCTTCACCACGGAACCCTCGTGCCGCGGTGCGAATCCGGGGAGATTGTAGTCTTCGCTTGGGGGCTCCTGGCGGGCCTAGTGCCGCCATTTTCTGAATTCTTCTTCACTGTCCTTCACTTCTACGAAGTTCATCTTCTTCACCTCACCCCCAATTCCATTGTCATTCTTTCCACCTTTGCATACCTCTGCGAGATGTACGTAGGGGTAATGCCTAATCTCCCACTCTTCCGCTATTTCTACATCCTCCGCAGCACCGCTGACGCCGGGATCGTGGGGAGCTGCCACTTCTGTCTCCGCGACGGGCTGGCTCCCCGCTACATTTCCTTCCAGCCAAAATCCAACTGGAAGTTGTGGCGGAGCGACTGGCTCTACATCGGCAACGACAGTGGGGTCGACCTCCTCGGGATGCCCTGTACGCAGGCGGAAGTGCGCGAGAGCTGGAGCTCGCCCGTCGAGGAGACGGCAGAGCTCCTGGCAATGGCGGTCCACATCAAGCGGTTGCGGGACGCCAGACTGACCGGGGCGCTGGTGGTCCGGGCCTTTGTGACTCAGAGGATCAGCCGCCTTCGTCATCGTACCCGCCCTGCATGGCAGTATATAGGGGACGACGACATGACCCGCACGCGCCCAGGCTGTAAGCTCTTTTACCCTTCTCATGAATATATATATATATATATATATATATATATATATATATATATATATATATATATATATATTCTTCGTATATGGTCACTATCAACTAACATCCTTGTCTTCTTTTTCCGCCAGGCGAAGGAAACCTGGACGGCCCCTCCATCACGAGATGGCTGTCCAGACTGATTCCACCAATGCTGGGCGGCTTGGATTTTGCTGCTGGGGCTTGGCCGCTCTGTGACCTGGAGTTCGCGAAGCGCCTTCGGATTATCAAGTCGTTCCCAACGATGGACTCCACCGGCCCCGCGGTGCTGCTGGCCTGTGGTCTCTTGGTGATCAGGGACCAGGCCCCGGGTGACGATCGGAGCGCAGGCAAATGACCGATAGCTCCGGATGCCCTGGGCGTGGACCGCAAGAGGGCCCGTACCGGGGGCCAAACCTCTGCTGCCACCGACTTCGCCGCTTCACCAAGCGCGCCCGGAGTGGTGGCGTCTTCATCCGGGGCAACGGCATCCGCCGCCCCCGTTCCAGCGCCGGCTGCACCGACACCGACTCTGCGGCACCGACCTCAATGGCGCCACCTCCATCGGCGCCGGCTCTAGCTGCTGCCACCACCACACCCGTCAAGGTGCCCCGGCCGCGCGGACATCTGCAGCGCCAACAGACACAGCAGGGACTTTTGCTCAAGGGCAACCTAGCGGCTCCAAAGCGGACCAGAACGGACGTCGCCGGTGCCAGCACTTCTGCCCACTCCGCTTTGATCGTCCTCGTTGCCCGTGCCACCGGCCTGAGTGCGCTGCTTGCCGAACTTGGCGAAGCGCTCACCGCCACGTGCGCCCTCCTCATAGCAGCCACCCAGCATGAAGCCCAGACATCGCAGCAGATGGCGGCGCTGCGTGAAGAGCTGAAGAAGGGGGAGGCGCTGCTGGCCTGGGAGAGGGCAACTGGGCAGCCCTGCTCGCCCGGGCGCAAGAGGCCGAGACAGCGCAAAGGCAGGCTGTGGAGGAGCAGTGTCGCGCGCTGCACAACCTCGCTGTCATGCTCCGGCTAGCCTACCGGTGCATGGCGAGGGCCTTGGAGCCACTGGGAGTGGATCTCCACGAGCCACTCGAGCCTATAGCGATGCAGTATGCACACTGCATCACTCAGGTTGCCGAGGCGTTCACCGGCCTGCCCGCCGCCATGGCGGCCCGATCCACCCAGGAAGGGCGACGAGTCACCGTGGCCACCCAGCCGCGACGCCTCCTTCAACCCAATGACCATCACGAACGGCATTGAGGGAGACGAGGCCCAGGCGCAGGCGCGCGTGCACGAAGCCGCGAAGCATGTCGCCAGCATGATGACGGCGGAGAACCCGGAGCTCGACGTGGTGGTAGTGGAGCTGGAAGCCGAGGAGGATGATGGGCACATCCAAGTCGTTAACGACCACTAATGGCCCGGGCCGCTTCCTTTGTTTTCTTTGTTCCTTTTGTTCCTGTTTACTGTATGCCAAAACGATCTTAGTAATTGTAATGAAGTTGGCATCTTTGGGTTTTACCTGCGTGTGTTCGCTTGATTGCGTTTGCTTGACTTAGCTACTGGGCGACTAGCCCTCAGCCTTGCCACGATGCGAACCCGAACATTTAGGTTAAGCCAGCGCTTCGACGCTCCTTCGGTGATCGCATGCAGCTGCTGCAAACGCAAATAAACGTTACGTAATACAGGCAGGAAGTAGACAAACAGAGTCTAAGTCCTTGCACAAGGTTGTCACTAGCCCAACCGCAGTGTTGCGCGGCGAGGCAGCGAGTTCCCAGGAGTGGTATTGGGCCAGTGGTGCTCGTGGAGACAGCCGGCGGTGCTTCGCGGAGCCAACCCGAGATGTGCGAGCCGCGTTTGAGCACCGTGCTGCACTCGCGCTCCTGGTAGCCCGTCCTCGCATGACACAAACGTTGGGGGTTTCCTTTTATCAATCAAGGAGCCGTCAGGTTACCGATGCTTGTGACAGCCACGCGCAACCCAGCTCGACAGGGCGCAAATGTCGGAGACGAGTCGACAACGCATGGCGTAGAGTAACTTATCTTGATCGCAGACCGCCGGGCGACCAACCCCCAGGCTTGCCGCGGGGTCATCTTGGTTCTTTAAAGTAGGCCGGTGCTCCAGCACTCCATCTGCGGCTGCTCGTAGCTACTGAAAACACAAGTAGACGTTACGCGGAGCACACAGGAAATATTTTAGGGAACGCAAGTCCCCGCACGGAGTTGTCTTGGTCCCCCTTTTTGGAACTTAAGCCCTTGTGATTCGGAACCAGCTCGCGGCGTTGCGTGTCAAGGGAGCGAGTTTTCAGGAGTGGTATTGGGCCAGCGGTGCTTGCGGTGACAACCCGAGGTGTACGAGCCGCATTTGAGCCATCGTGCCACACTCGCACTCCCGGTCGCCCGTCCCTGCCCGACGTGAACACCGGGTGTTACCGCATATCGATAAGGAGAGGCCAAACCCTCGGTACCCATGACACCCACGCAAAATATTACCCACCAGGGCATAAGTAGGGAGAGTAAAGCAAAAGCCTTTAAGGCAAATAACTTTACTGACCGCTACCAGTTGCCGATCAGCCAGGGGAGAGCTCGCCCATACAGCTGATCAGAGCGAACTACCAGGTACTTACAGTTCTTTTGGGATAAAATTTTCGCAGCAACTCCACATTATAGGAGTTTGCCAGCTCTTGGTCATCCTCAGTGGCCAACTGGACCTCCCCGGGTTGATATACTGAGACCACCTTAAAGGGGCCCTCCCACCGGGGAGACAGTTTGTGGAGCACGGCATGCGTCTGGATTCTGCGCAAGACCAGGTCGCCCACTGTCAGTGTTCTCTCATGGACCCAGGTGGTATGGTACCGTCTGAGACTTTGCTGGTACTGAGCGGCACGCAAGGCCGCCGGTCGTGCACCTCCTCCAGAAGGTTGACTTCTTCACCACGATGGTCCTCTTGTCCTTCCTCGCTGAACATCGAGATGCGCGGTGAGCCGAGCGACAGCTCAGATGGAAGAACAGCTTCTGCGCCGTAGACCAGGAAGAAGGGTGTTTCTCCAGTTGCCCAACTGGGTGTGGTACGAAGCGACCACAATACAGCCGGGAGTTCTTCCGTCCACCGCGCCCCCCGCTTATGGAGTCGGTCAAATTCTCTAGTCTTCAAGCCCCTCAACACCAGCGCATTGGCGCGCTCAGCTTGGCCATTGCTTCTTGGATGGGCCACCGAAGCAAAGCATATCATGGTGCCCATGTCATCACAAAACTCCAGGAAGGCCACACTGGTAAATTGGGTGCCGTTGTCGGTGATGATGCGATTGACGACTCCAAAGTGGGTGAAGATTCCATGGATGAACTTGATAGCAGCGGAAGCCGTGATGGCACGTACTGCTTCGGCTTCAACCCACTTGGTGAATTTGTCGATAGCGACGAACAAATGGGTGAAGCCACCTGTGGCCCGTGGGAACGGGCCCAGGATATCCAGCCTCCAGACCGCGAACGGCCAAGAGAGTGGGATGGTCTGCAGAGTTTGGGCTGGTCGGTGGATTTGCCTGGTGAAGTATTGACATGCTTCGCATTTCCTCACCAACTCGTAAGCATCCTGGAGGGCTGTAGGCCAATAAAATCCTTGGCGGAACGCTTTGCCGGCAAGCGTCCGGCCCGACATGTGGCTCCCGCACATGCCTCCATGGATATCGGAGAGCAATGTGCTCCCCTCTTCCCGAGTGATGCACTTCAGTAGAATTTCGTTTCTGCTCCGGCGGTATAGGTCCCCACCTACCAGAGTATAGCACTTGACCTTGCGTGCAATTTTCTCAGCTGAGGCATCATTGTCGGGGGTCACTTGGTCTTGCAGGAAGGCTAGGATAAGATCCATCCACTGACCTTCCCGGCCAAGTGTGGCGATCACGTGGTGATCGCCCGGGTACTTCGCTTGGCCAAGTTTTTCCCCGTGCGCCACATTAGCGGCACCGCCACCATCCCTCCCGGACCTAGGGGCTGAGGCGGATGTGCTACCTTCTCTCCCTGAACTGGAAGCCGCGACAGGCACGTCGCCCTCCCCGCCTGAGTCGGAGGCCGCGACGGCAGCACCGTCGTCCCCGCCGGAACTGGGGGCAGCGACGGATGGTCGCGATAGTCTTTCTTCAAAGACCCCGACCGGGGCAGAGGTTCTTGAGGATGCAAGCTGTGAAAGCCCGTTCGCCATATGGTTGTCACATCGAGGGATATGAATATATCCCAGTCCTTCGAAGTGGTGCTCCATCTTTCTGACCTCCGCTAAATAGGAGGCCATGGTAGGGTCAGAACACTGAAATTCCTTCCGCGCCTAATTGATGACTAGCAGGGAGTCGCCTTTGACTTGGAGGCGCCGAACGCCTAACGCCGAGGCAGCATGTAGCCCTGTCAGTAGGCCCTCGTACTCGGCGATGTTGTTGGTGGCCTTGAAGTCCAAGACGACCACGTATTGGAGAGTGTCACTGGTCGGGGAGACCAGGACAACTCCAGCCCCGCGCCTTCGAGCCTGAAGGAGCCGTTGAAGAATAAAGTCCAGGGGGAAGGCGCGGGTATTTCTTCAGCTTCAGGAGTGGCGGGAGTCCATTTGGCAATAAACTCCGCCAGTTTCTGGCTCTTGATGGGGGTGCGGGGTACAAACTTGAGACAGAATTCCCCCAGCTCCACCGACCACTTAGCGTCGGCCTTGACTTCGCCATTGTGGAGGATCTCGCGAGGGGTAGGCGGTGACCACCATGATTTCGCCTCGAAGTAGTGCCATGACTTCTGGATGCCACCAGGACAGCGTACAACATCTTCTGTGCTTGCGGGTACCAGGTCTCTACCTCGTGTAGCACCTTACTGACGTAGTAACCGGCTTCTAGACGCCTTCCCTCTCTGTCACCGATCTGGCGCTCACGCTGGCTTTGGGGTAGTGTGATGTCTGAGAGCAATGGTTCGCCAGGCTTGGGGGAGACCAACACTGGTGGGGAGGAGAGGTACTGCTTCAAGTCTTCAAATGCTCATTGAGCCTCCTCAGTCCACTTGAAGTGGTTTGTCTACTTCAGCAGCTTGAATAGGGGCAGGCTTCTTTCTCCCAACCGGGCAATAAATCGTCCAAGGGAGGCCAGGCGACCAGCCAGGCACTGCACTTGCTTGAGCCGAACCGGCGGCTTCATGTGTTCAATAGCCGCTATCTTGTCAGGATTGGCCTCAATGCCTCGACGGGACACGAGGAACCCTAGCAGCTTTTCGGAGGGCACGCCGAACACACACTTCTCGGGGTTGAGCTTTAAGTAATTCTTTCGGAGGTTAGCGAAGGTTTCCTCCAGGTCTTCAATCAGTTCTTCTCTCTTTTTAACTTTCACAACCAAGTCGTCGATGTACACCTCAAGATTTCGCCCTATCTGTGGACGGAAAGTGATATGCATGGCGCGTTGATAAGTAGAACCAGCATTTTTTAACCCAAAGGACATTCTAACATAACAATAAACACCCATGGGGGTTACAAAAGCTGTTTTTTCTTCATCTTTCGCCGCCATGTTAATCTGGTGGTACCCAGAGTACGCATCCAAAAAGCACAGCAGCTCACACCCAGCCGTGGGGTCAACGATGAGATCGACGCGTGGCTGGGGGTAAGAATCCTTCGGGCAGGCCTTGCTGAGGTCGGTGAAGTCGACACACATCCGCCACTTCCCATTGGATTTCTTAACAAGCACAGGGTTGGCAAGCCACTCGGGGTGAGAGACTTCACGAACGATCCCTGCGCGCAGCAGCTTCTCTACCTCCTCCCGAATGGCATCTTGCCGTTCGGGTGCCTGACGCCGGACCTTTTGGCGGACCGGGCGCACCTCGGGGAGCGTTTCCAGTCGGTGCTCGATCACCTCCCTGGGGACCCCAGCCATATCGGACGGTTGCTAGGCGAACACGTCGGAATTAGACCGGAGGAAGGTGACGAGCGCGTCTTCCTATTTAGCGTTGAGGCTGGTGCCAATGAAGACGGTCTTCTCGGGCTCGCCCTCACTCAGGGAGACCACCTTCACCTCACCGGCCGAGCCGGGCGAGGCACGGGTCTGCACCTGAGGGGCTCCTGGAAAGGTGGCATCGGCCGACTTCACGCAGGTGGCGCCGGCCAAGTCCAGTGCATGCTTATAGCAACGCAAGGCTTCCGGCCTATCAACCCGGATAACTATGGGGCCACCAGGCCCTGGTATCTTCACCACCATGTATCCATAGTGGGTTGCCGCCATGAACTTGGCCAATGCCGGTCGGCCAATTATGGCGTTGTACGGGAGGTCGAAGTCGGCGATTTCGAAGTCGACCGATTCGTCGGATAGTTGCTTTCCTCCACGAAGGTAATGACGAGGCGACTGGCCTAGGGGATCGAGCGGCCCCGGGCGATGCGTGAAAGAGGCGAGGGCGGGCGCAGCTCCTAGCTTGATATTTGGAGCGCCCGGAATGCCTTGGAGGATAGGAGGTTGATGGAGCTCTCTCCGTCTACGAGCACTCGTCCGAGCTTCACGTTCCAGATCGTGGGCGAAACCACGACCGGAAGGTGACCTATCTTTGGCAAGGTCTCGTGGTGGTCACCGGCCCGAAGGTGATCCGCTCCTCGACCACTTCAGCATCCGACACGCCCCTGAACTCGACGCCGTAGCGCAGACTTCACACCTCAGCCGCTTGTAAGACGCGTTGTAGGGGTAGGTGGACGAGCCACCATGAATGTACGCCACGGCGTGGTCCGCTTGTCGGAAGGCCAGCGGGGCAGGGTCTTCGTCTTGATCGTCGTCGCGGGGGCGGCGCTCCTTGAGACGCTGTTCGACCATCTTACTCACAACCTCACAGCAAGCTAGGTCGTGAGTGTTGGTCCTGTGGATCGGACAGAAGGGTATGTCCTCCTTCTCCTCGCGGCGGTCATTTTGCCATTCGCGGCGATCATCCCGCCGGTCACGGCGGTCGCGCCTTCACGGCCGGGCATCTTCATGCTCGCGCTTAGCGGTCAGGACCCGCCTGGTCTCAACCGCCTCGCGCCTTCGCGCCTTCTTGCTCACAGGGCCAGGACCCTTCGAGGTCCCGGCTTTGTCCCCGTCGCGTCCTTGCGCAGCGCCAGACACCGGCCACCGAGCCTCCACCGCCCGCGCGCACTTGTGCGCCAGGGAGAAGAGCTCGGAGGTGGTGGCAATGTTGCAGGTTGCCATCTTTTCCCGTATCTTGCGGTCTCGAATGCCTCTTCGGAAGGCGATGATGACCGACTGCTCCGAAATCTGGGGGATCATGTTGCGACAATTGCAGAATCACCGAATGAAGTTGTGCAACGACTCCCCTTTTTCCTGCTCGAGGGCGTGGAGATCTCCACGCCCGGCTGTGCGAAGGAGCCTTGGAAGTTGGCGACAAAGAGGCCATACAATTCCTCCCACGAGCGTACTAATCCGCGGGAGGTTCAACAGCCAGGACCGGGTGGACCCAGTCAAGGCCGTTGGGAAGTAGTTGGCCATGGCCTTCTCAGACCCACCAGCGGCACGCACCACCGTGGTGTAGATCTGCAAGAACTCCTCCGGGTTGGTGGTGCCGTCGTACTTCACGATGGAGGCCGGGCGGAACCTTTCGGGCCACGCCACATGACGCAGCCGTCGGGAAAACGCCTGGCACCCGACGCCGTAGGGGGAGTCCTGCCGTCCACCTGAACCTCGGCCCGGAGACCGTGCCGGGGAGTGCGGATCACGACTCCCCAAAGAGTCGGAGGAGTGGACCTCCTCCTCGCTCTGAAAGCGAGAGTCATGGGAAGAACTCTCACCCCCAGGGGCCATTCGTCCGTCGCGGGCGCGACGACGCTACAAGTTATCACGCAAATCACCATCGCGCCACTGGCGACGCTTCTCTAGATGAACCCTCAGGTCCTCATGGCTCCTCGCGGAGCCGGAACCCTCTTCTTGTATGCCCTTTCCTTTACTCTGGCCCTCCTGGCCAGAGCGCTTCCCGCTTGGGCGACTGGAAGCTTGGGTGCGATCAGCACACACCCTTGATCGGGAAGTCCCGACGGTTTCCGACCGGTCGGGCATCTCTACGCGGAGCTGAGCCACGTCCACAAGACCAGCGATGTCCTGCAGCCACGGTGTGGCCGGGGTGTCCCCTACAAGTTCCACCGGAGGGTGGTCTAGAAGGAGACGGACTGCATGCATGTTCTGGGCCGGAGTGGCGGCCTCCATGGCCAGCCGACGCCGAACCAGAGGTTCAGCCGCTGCCAGGGGGGCACCATCGCCTTCCTGCGGGGGTGGCATGAGACGATCCCTCGTACGGCGGGAGTGCCGGTACGTGTTCTGGGCGCTGCTAGCCTCCGTCGCTTCTTGCTGCTGTGAGTGCGAGCCCACCATCACCAGATGCGCGGTCCCTGTAGACAGAAGACCGGAATCCACCGGAAAGATGGGCGGGTGAGCCAACCACTAGCCCCCTACCTAGCGCCCCTGTCGGGGTATTTCGCCGAACAGGACCCTGTCAACGGACAGGGTTTCTCCCAAGGGTGGAGATTAAGGTTCGGTAGAGGGCGTCTTCGTAATTGGAAACCCTAAAGAGTCTCACGCGAGGGATTCCAGGGATCAACAAATCAGAGAACACAACAATATACCTGAGTTCAGGCCCCAGGTAGGAGTATGACCCTCGTCTGCCGGATCTTTTTGATGAAGTGTGGAAGTGATTACAATGGTTCTTCTAGTCTCGGGCTTGGATGAGTCTCCCATCGGCCCCCTTTCCCCATGCACCAGAGCTCGCTTATATAGAGTGGGCTGGCTCGGGCAGGTAGGAAAGTGACCTCATACTGATCTATGACCCATTAATTGCACCCATCACTATCTACGACTCATTAATTGCACCCATCACTGTAGACCTGTCCCTCAAGCTTCATACAATGCCGCTATGTGGCTTCGCCCGGTCCGCCCGGGATGTGATGCTCCTACGACGGGTTTGGTGTGAGGTGTCAGAGGGATGGGCCGTCGTCGTGTCGATAGCAGAATTCCTTGCAATCAATGGCCCTGACACAGCGTATCAGGGGAAGGAGACTTCGAGGCGAAGCCTTCTCCTCATTCTTTTGGTTGCCTTCGTGGCCTAACGAGTGGGGCCCGCTCGCCCGCCGGCTCGCGAGGCTGCCACGTGGGCCGACACCCGGCTAGCAGGGCATGATCGCCCACCTGCTCGCCAGGCCGCCACGTGGGCCGCTTGCCCGGCGAGCAGGGCATGATCGCCCACCTGCTCGCCAGGCCACCATTTGGACCAGGCCGCCACTTGGACCTACTGATCAGTGGCGGAGAAGGTACCCCGGCGTAAAGTACGCCGACACCTGCCATGGCGCCGTCGCATCTTTGCGAAACTTGAGTCAGCCACTTGCTCCTCCGCCCAAGCCACCCTCTATAAACTTCTGTCACATCCCTGCTACCCTCCTGAGTTCTTGCTTGCATGTTGTTTTCAAGGAGTCTCCTTAATCTTGCGCTTGTAGCACCCTTCGACTTCCCTGGACTCACGCCTACCTCATTTTTCAGCTGAGCTCGCCCAAAGCTTTGCCACACCGTCCCTCTTTTTCCTCGACTCCAACGCATTGTGGCAAGCCGCCTTGGCCAACTAGCGTCATAGGCAAGCACCTAAATGAGACCATGGCGGTTCCTTGATGCTCAATCCACAATTTCCTGGGATTTTTATTACCATCTTTCCTTTCATAGCAGTTGAGCAATCCTTCGTCGCTCAAACTCGTCGCTAGCCACCTTCGCTCACCATCTACCACCTTCGAGACCTTCCCTTGGCTCCTCTCACCCCCATGAAGCTAGCTGCACCGCCCATTCACCACCATCACTAGTGATAGTTGCCACAGTTGGGCCTCCCTTGCGCCGCCTCTATTCTGAGAGGCTGAGCCGCGGGCCCCGGCCATTAATGCCTACCCTCCCACTTTCTATGTCGCTGCTCTTCCGGCCCCACAGGTGAAAGCCCAAAACGGAAAGGCATAATAAGAGTTCAAAAGCGCCATTTCCTTTTTTGGCAATTTTCTAATTTACAAAACCCTAGCATGTTCAATTACTCATAATTTTTGCAATTCAAATCCAAATGAAGTGCAATAAATTTCTATATTCATATAAAATGATGATCTTTCTGAATATCTAAAAATATTTAAATTTTGATCTATGTTTTGAATTGTGAATTTAAAATTTGATTAGAACCTAGTATATGTGATTTTTCAAAGTTTTTCATCCTAACTCAAAAATTTATGGGAATTTTTTTTGAATAATCCAGAGACCTCAAGGACTCCAATTCTGCAAAAATATTTGAAGCTGAACCTAATTTGTTCAAAACTTTAAATAAGATTAACATTCAATGTATGTAATGTTCAAGATTTAATAACTTGTGCAACAAAACTCAAAATTTTGTAAAACCAGTGCCTAAAACTCAAAAAAAAATCATGATCTTGTGACTCCATAAAATTAAGTAAAAACAAAGGTGGTTTGCACATATTGTCCAATAAGTAAGTTTGTTGCCCCAAATTAACATTCAAATAAAAGCTTAACTCATTAAAGTAAACTTTAAAATTATGGGCTCATAAAGAAAAAAACTCAGTGTAAAACTAAAGCTATTTGTTTCTAAAATTTTATTTGGAGTTGATGTTATTTGATCTCTTTTGCCTCTTATGGTTGCAACGCAACTGCGTATAGACACCGATGTCCCAACGCTGCTACCGTCAACTCCGACTTCACCACTGAACCCAACGAGTAAGGCAAGCACCTCCTTGATCATGTTGATCCCAATATTTTAATTAATTTATATTGGTTTGTTAAATCTATTACTCAAGCGTGTAATTTCATTAAATTGCTAGTTTGTGGGTATTGGTAGATATACCTATAATCTCATGGAATTTCCTTGATAAGTATGGATATGTGAACCTTGATAACCTTAGGACAAGGTTAGATAATACATAATGTTGACATGGGCGTATGCAATTACGTGCTAGTTATGCTTAGCCATGCTTTAGCTTTGAAATAATCAGATTAAATTGTGTCTTAAGAATTTAAATAGGTTGGATATGAAAATTAAGGATGTTAATATTTTGTCTTAAAAACATAAAATAAAACTATGGTTAATTTGATGCACGTGAGTTATGGCAGTAGCCGGTTGTGCATGGGACTTGCACATAGTTCAGGGGAAGTATTCTCGCCCGAGTCAGTTAAGGACCAAACTAATGAGTTGTTTTCAAGCTAAGAAATTAATACAAACACAAATGCTAGTATGTGATAGCCTTAACCTATGAAGTTATCTAAGTCTAGCTTCATATGTTGGAAGGCTGGGATAGTACGAACTTTCTGGACAGATTGCTCGAAGGAGCGCCCACACCAAGGTGATGGGAACAACGCTTGCCAATATAACAGTGTACGCCTCACTATGGAGAGAAGTGGGATAGTGGAATGTCAAACCATTTATCATATTGAAAGTACAAATATCTTCTATCGCTATAATAAGGGTTTGTCGTCACTAGACAGGTGCAAAGTTAGGTTTAAATAATGTAATAGTTATGTCATGAGTCTTTATGACACACCTAAGTAAGTGTATTAATAACTTACACAAAGAGTCAGTTATGAACTTGTGGGTAAAGCTGTACGTCTCTACAGAGTGTAAAACTTTTCGAAAAGCCGCACCCGCGGTTATGGGTACTTGGTAAAGTCATCGTATGGTTAGAAACTTTAGTACTTTGCAAAATAGGGATTAATATGGAAATATTGCTGGAAAATCTGTATTTCAGGTATTATACCAGGGCTTGGTAAGGTTATTACAACACACAATCATGGAGGAATGTGAGTCATTATGATATGGTTACTTGCTTATTCACCTATTTGATAAACTTTCTCTTACAAATACCGCTTGCAAATTGCTACTTGATATTCATATTCATTTTTGCTTACTGCAAAATAACCTTAAAAGCTTTTCTATTGATATAACCTGTATTTTATTATACAAGCATTTGTCATACACTATAAGTCCTGTTGAGTAGAAAAGTATTCAATTTTGCTTAAATTGTTGGTTTAGTGGACGAGGAAAGGGAGGTTCCCGAGGACGTACACTTTGCCGCAGATCACAGGAACTATACCGACAAGCTTTTCCAGGGTTTACTCCTTGTCAGTTATCTATGGTATTTTGGACAAAAGCATACTGCTGGACTTTGTATCTTCTATTGCATTTTAATTTAGCCCATAGGCCATGTTGTAAGAACTAAGTTCTGTTATTATGTATTATGGACTTGAGTATGGATGTGATAATAATATTGTAATTGTGCATACTAATTACTGATCATGGGACTAGTACATTATGCACATGAGACCCTCCTAGTATTCCATGCAAAAAAAAGGGGTTCTCAACATCAAAATACAAAATCCACAAAGCACAGCCAATGCCGGATGGATGGGTTGGCAAGCAGTGGGAGTGAGAACACCTTTGGCATATGGTCAAGGAAGTAGGGTGAAATTTGGTGGTGTGTCCAAAGACATGGTACAGCAAGGACATGACAGTACAGGGAGTATAAGAAGGACGTACACTGCACATGTACTACCCACGCTACGCACGCTCACACATGGGCACAATCACTACACACATGCTAGTATAATTTTTACGGCCTAATGATTTGTATCCGGACGTTCGAAAATTTTGGATGCATTGCAACATTTTTTTCCTATACGTGCAACATTTCTTACCAACGCGTGCAATATTTTCCTTCGACAAACAGTAAACATCACTACAGTAAACAGATGTTGCAAGCGTTCAAAAAAATGTTACACGCGAAGAAAAAAAATGTTGCACACGGAGAAAAAAAATATTGTAAAAGACATCCGATAGAATAAACAGTAATCTGACATACGAGCGCTAATTTCACCCTTTTTACGGAGGCTACACGGCCTCACCGAGAGCGGTCAAGCTCGCACTTTTACACTTAATGCACATACAGCAGGAAAAAGAATGGCGAGAGAATTGATGCAAGGACGCGATCATCGCGAAGCAACGGACACCTCACGCGGCGTCTATCTCACGATCTAATGGTTGTGCTCGCGCTTGCTCCGGATGGCACGGTGCAGAGAGGTGCCCGCTGGAAAGAGAACTCGTGGATATCTGCGAATTAACGATTTTTTTGCAGTTTTGAGACGGAAATAAAAATGGTGCACCAATTGGGGTCCACCTGTCAGTCAAGTAATCGTTTTTCTAAAAGGAAGAGGGTAGCAACCCAAATGCCGCTATAAGTAGCACTCACCACACCCTCGCTCTCGCAGCGCAGACACGGTTGATTAATCACTAGCTTAGCACCGGAGAGGATCTCACGGCCGTGTCGATCGGGGATCACCTGTTCGACGTACGTACGCATACATACACGGCACGCGCGGCAACATGGCCGGCGGGACGAAGGTGGGCGTGCCGCCGGCGCTGGGGCTGTGGCTCATCGCGGTCGCCGCCGTCCGCGTCGCCCTGACCTTTTCCGGCTTCTTCGACGTCTCGGCGCTCCACGGCGGCACCTACTCGCAGACGGAGAGTGCGTAATTTTCTTCCTCCCTTTCCGCCTCCTCTTCTCTCGTGCATACATACACACATGCGCAACAAGTCAATCAATCCCAACATACGCACGCATCTCGATCGCTCTGTAAGTTTTGCTAATTGACATGGATGCTTACTTGTTTACGTACGTATATGTATGCAGTGACTGCTGTACATGGGCGCACGTTTGGGATCTGGACGCTCCTATCCTGCACGATAACCTTCCTGTGTGCATTCAACCTTGAGAACAAGCCACTCTACGTGGCCACTTTCCTGTCCTTCGTCTACGCCTACAGTCATTTCGTCGTCGAACACCTGATATACCGCACCTTTCCTGCAGCGAATCTCGTCACCTTTGGCTTCATCGCAGGTACTGAGGGACTGTTTGGTAAAACTCTAGATTTCAACTTCACTTGAAATCTGAAACTTGTAAGCTAAAATAAAATGAATTAAGTTTATATTTTTGTCTAAAATGTAAACAGAATGATCCATCTAAACACTCTTAATGTAATCACAGTTTCGGCTTCATGAATCTGGTGAAGCTAGAATTTTCAGCTTCACCAGATTCGCTGAATCGCTGCCAAACAGGCACTGAATGTCCATCTCTGCTGCGTGCGTTTGGAGTTATCCACACTTCCACAACTCACCCCATGAAATTGTCGCGTTTCACGCAGCTTGCCCTGATACATACTTTACTGATCTTGACCAGTTCAGGTCTTTCGCACATGTTTCTTGCAAGCATGAAAAAAAGAGAGAATATCGTAATATCTTTCTATAATTAATCGACCATAATAACTCATTAACAATCGGTAATCACTTAATTTGTTAACTCGGACCGTTCCGACCAACTCGATCTCCTGGCGGTTTTAGCCCTTCTTTTTAAGAGATTCAAATGAACATTGTAACAGCTATAGTGTTTTTCAACAGAAATCCAAATGAAGATTGTAATTAAGACAATAATAACGGACTAACTAACAATCCGTAGGACTCAACGTGCGTGTGATTTGTGTGTCGCACTTGTGTTCCCCGTTGTAATAAACGAACTCTCAAATGTCTCTGCTCATATTGAAAGATCCTCTACCAGCAATCAGCTGTTAATGAAATTAACATGGTTAACGGCACTGTTCTTATTTGACCTTCTCGATCTGTGGTAATTGGCTAATTGCTTACCATACTAGTTAACTCTAACCTTTGTTTACACAGGGACGTCGATGGTATGGATGCTGCTTCGGTGGAACTCCCATGGCCCCTGTGCTCTCAAACAGTCATGAACGTACGTGCGTGTTGCCTGTCAATAAGGAACGCTTGGTGTATCTACCAAGATAATTAATTCCCATAGTATATATTGGTTGCATGCCTGATGAACCTTGTAGATCGAGTGGCAACCTAATCATGGATAAATTATTACTGCCACACGCGTCTGTAATAATGGAGTAGTTATCTTGTTCACGACTTGTTTGGTATTGTAAACAAAAAATATGCCTCGTCTGTAACATAATCCAATGCCTTGCATTAAATTATCCATAATCGAAACTTTCGCACTATCAGACATATAAGGTCATTTTGTGTCTCCACTTTTTTTTGTAACATCCCAAATACAATAAAAAGTTAATTTAAATATTTGGACTTCTATTTGAGTTGCATTTGTGTTTGATTATTTTTTTTATTTTCTGAATTTATCGAAAAGTAATTCAAATATCCCAATTGAGGGTTATAAAATTTCGATCTCAAAATCTCCAAGTGTACCAAACTTGGGAATTAATTTATTTAAACAAGAAATGCTTCCAATATCATCTCTGAAAATTTTTATAAAATCAGCAAGTTGAGTTTTGTAACAGAATCAATGTCAGAATTTTATAAAAATAATGAAGCAAGGTCTCGATTGAAAATATTTCAGCACCATACCCAGCATCCCATAATCATTCAGTAAAATTTTCATAATATTTTAAGATCATTTGGTACCATTAGAAAAATCAAAAACAGAGAGACCAATAATCAATCAGTGTGCTTGTCAGAATTTTATAAAAAATTCACGAGTCAGATCTCAAGCTGAAAATTTTATGGAAACATCAATAGCTTAGTAGAACTCCCCCCAAAAAGTATTGAAAATTTCCAGGTCAGTATGTGTAGGCTCAATTAAATCTAAAACCGTTAGCTGTCAGGAATTCAGCAAAACAGTTTTCATCCTTTCTTTTGCGCACGGGCAGTCATAGCGAGCTCATGGCCCACCTGCCAGCGCTTGCTCTCTATCTTCTCCTATCCAACCTTTCCGTTGCCCGAGCTGGCTGCCAATACCTTGCCGCGTTAACGTTTTCACGAAGTTTTCTCGCCATGGAAGCGTCCAGGCAGACCGCAGCAGCCAACTCCCCGGTCTGCGCTGCTTCCTCTGCCGAACCTTTGCTATGGCAGACTTTCTCCGACGAAATCCTTGCCATGGTGACCCTCTAGCGCTGGGCCCCATTCCTCACCGTGGCAGTCGAATCCCGAGCTCACCTAGCCGTGGTAGAAACTCAGCTCAACTCCCCAGCACCACGCCAAGCTCCACCGCCCACTTCTGCCACTCCCTCGCTGCGACAAGGCAGACAGCTCGCCCCTCCAGCCACGGCACAGTCACATCGCAGTGGAACTTGAGCCGGCCGACCGCTGCCTTCGCTTGCGCACGCCAAGCCACTCTGGCGGCCATCACCGCTGTCGATCCTCCTGCTAGAGTATATGCACACACGAACTCACTAAGTTCCCAGGCACCCAATCCCATTCTGTCATGCCACCTGTCCTCAACTCTCCAATCATGTCACTGAGCCCGCCTCTCTGCTATTTAATCCCCGAATCCCCACCTTCGTCCTCTGCTCGTGCCCGGGTGTCCACTCCCCTAGCCCGAGCACTAGCCTTGTAGCACCATCTTCGCCATTGCCGGTGAGTACCATTTGGGGGCGACTTCTAATTTGGGCACCTCAGTAGACCAATCCATCCGATTCAATGTCTGCCGCATCGTCCTGACCCTCTGAGCTTGCCTCTGCCTCATTTTCAGCCGAACTCGCCTAAGGCTCCGCCATGCCACTCCGCTTCTTCCCCGTCTCCCGCGCACGGTAGCAAGCTGCCCCCGCCAATTCCCATCGCAGGCAAGCACTAAAGCGAGACCCTGGAAGTTCATTGATGCTCAATCCATAATTTCCCAGGGTTAAGCTCACTGTCTTTCTTCTCGCAGCCGCCCGAACCTTTCACCGCTGGTAACCGCCGCTGTTCGCCGCCAACCACCACCGATCGGCTACTCGATTTCACCGTCACCTCTTCTTGCTCATCTTGCCAACAGCCGTGTGAGATTGCCGACGAGCCACCGCCGGTAAGCCTCGCCGCCCCTCCACTATCTCGGTGAGGCTGACCTACCAGCCCAGGCGGTCAAACTCTACCCCTCTCACGCCCGAGCCGTGCCACTGACCGGCTAGACCAGCACGATAGTCCCTCCTCCCTCTCCAATTCTCTGCCAACCGGGTCCACATGTCCGTGTTTCCATTTAAAACCAGTGGCCCTCTGACATGTGAGGCCAATATCAGTGACCGGTTTTATTCAAGAAATACTGTGAAAAATCCAAAAAATGGAAAAGACACTTTCCCTGTTCCGAAGGCGCATTTTCGATTTTTGAGAGATTTTCAGGATAGCCCACATTCAATTACTCATATCTTCTGCAATTTTCATCCAAATTTAGTCAAAAAAATTTCTATATTCATATAAAATCATGATCTTTCTAATATCTAAAAATATTTAAACTTTAACCTCTATTTCAAAATTTGAATTTAAAATTCTATTAAAACCCAGTATATGTGCTATTACAAAATTTTGCACCCTAACCCAAATATTGAAGGGACAAATTTCTGACGACTCTAGAGACCTCAAGGACTCCATATCTGCAAAAACATTTGATTTTGAACTTCTTTTTGTCTAATCTTTAAATAGGATTATTATTCAATGTATGCAATATTCAAAATTTAATAACTTTTGCAAACAAACTCAAAAATTAGTGAAACCAGTGCCAAAAACTCACAAAAATCATGATCTTGTATCTTGGTAAAAATGAGTAAGAACAAATGTGGGTTGCACTTGTTGTTCAATAAGTAAGATGGTTGCTCCAAATAAAGATTTAAATCAAAGCTTAACTCATTTAAATAAACTTTAAAATTTTGAAACTCACAAGAAAAACTCAATGTAAAGCCAAAAATCTCTTTTTCTGAAATTATATTTGGAGTTGATGTTATTTGATTTCTTTTGCTTCTTATTGTTGTGGCCCAACGAACTGCGTATAGACATCAACATCCCCAACACTGCTACCATATCAACTCTAACTTCACCACTAAGCCCAACAAGCAAGGCAAGCACCTCCTTAAACGTGTTGATCCAAGTTTTTGAATTAATTTATTTTGTTTTTGTTAGACCTACTATGCAAACGTGTAATTTCATTAAACTTGCTAAGGGCATGGTATGAGTGCCTTAGATATTTTCTTTTAGAAAAGAACTTTAAAATTGAGAAGGTTGATCCAACTCTATTCATAAAAGAAATCAATGGTGCATTAATGATTTGCTAAATTTATGTAGATGATATTATCTTTGGATGCACTAATCTCTCCTTTTACAAGGAATTTGGTGACATGATGGCAAAGGAGTTTGAGATGTCAATGATAGGGGAGCTTTCATTCTTCCTTGGATTTCAAGTCAGGTAGTTGAAGGAGGGTACATTTATCTCATAAGAAAAATACACCAAGGATCTCCTCAAGCGATTTAATATGGAAGAATACAAGCCAATCAAGACCCCTGTGGCAACAAATACATATCTTGATCAAGATGTGAGAGGTAAGTCTATTGACCAAAAGCTCTATAGGTCCATGATAGAGTCTTTTCTATATTCGACAGCATCTAGGCCTGATATCATGTTTAGTGTTTGCATGTGTGCAAGATTTCAAGCTGCCCCTAAAGAAGTGCATTTTAGTGTGTAAAAAGAATTTTTAGATATCTAAAGCATACTCCTTGTATTGGTTTGTAGTACCCAAAAGGTACTCCATTTGAGCTTCTTGGCTATTCGGACTCCGATTATGCCGATTGCAAAATTGATCACAAGAGCACCTCGGGGGGTTGCCATTTGCTTGGAAGGTCTTTAATATCTTGGTGTTTTAAAAAGCAAAATTTAGTAGCACTTTCCACTACCGAGGTTGAATATGTGGCTGCAGACAGTTGTTGTGCTCAAATTCTCTTTATTAAGCAAACATTTTTAGACTACGGCATTAAGTTTGAAAATGTGCCTCTCTTGTGTGATAATGAAAATGGAGTGAAAATAGCAAACAATCTAGTTCAACATTCCTTAACTAAGCATATTGAAATCCGACATCATTTCATTCATGATCATATTGCTAAGGGTGACATTATGTTTAGTTATGTGAGAACTGAGGACTAATTGGCTGATATTTTCACTAAACCTCTTGATGAGGCTAGATTTTCTAAATTAAAAAATGAATTGAATATCATTGCTTTTACAAATGTTGCTTGATTTGGTTTTTGGAAATAATATCACATTAAGGGGGAGCCAAGCTTGCTTGCTATGCATTTTTTGCCACCCACTGTGTGAACAAATTAATTCTAAGTGCTCAAGTGAGATAGGATTATCTTTCTAAATATAAAAAAGGGGGAGTCTCTGAAACTAAAATTGCTAAAATATTGCTAAAGGCCTATCCTTTCTATGCTTCTATCTTATCACATCCAAACCATAGCAAATAGACCAAAATTTGACTTTATTTAAAAATTTTCTGCAAAATCACTAGTATTACCACTTAGCACATGAGTCCTAGCCATTGAGCTTGAATTGCCCATATTCATGCTTTTTTGGTAAATAGGGTTCATACAATTTCAAAGGATTAAAGAAATCCATCTTTGTTTGGAATCTGCTGTTTGAATTTGAATTTTTATATCTAAGATTATTCAAGATCCATCTTTCAATCTGAATTTCTAAGAGGATCATTGAAAATCCCTAAGAGTCTAGATACTTCTTATTTTCCTAAGTAGATAGCTGTACACGTACAACGGACTGAGTTCCAATCAAAAAGGGAAAACAGAGAGTTGCCCATCTACGGTGGACCAACTCAGCAGCAAAGCATTTTTTACAACGGACTAAGTTAAGTCAGTCCGGCGTCAAAGGGCTCTCTACTGATAAGTTAAGTCTGGGGTAGATAAATCCCTCATCTTGTTTTGCTATGAACCCTAACTACTCAGAATATGCTTTTACAACGGAGTAAGAAAGACTTAGTCCGGCGCAGAAGGTGTTTCATCACGAACCTAGTCCGGGGTGAAACTCTTAGACGCTGGACCATCTATGACGCATTCCGTCGCAAAAATAACTTTATGCATATTATAGTCCAGTGCAAATGGAGAACTTTCTGTAACCACTAAAAGGCAGTCCGACGTACACTTGCAACTATCTATTTTAGTTTCTTACCAAATTCAAAAGGTTTTGAGCTCAAATTTGAAAAATCGCTCATCTCTGTTGAGAAAGTTTTCAAAATCTTATCTAAATCTTTAGGACTTATCCCATGCTATCTTGTCTTTAGTTTCGGTACCCAAGTCAAATCATCCAAAACCGTTTCTCTTTATGGGTCCCACCACCCAAATATAGGGGTGTCTTGTCTCCTACCAACTACCCTGTCATAGAGGCGCCTGTTCTCAAGACATCCCTTGTGCATATCTATCTTTACTCATGTATCCTCCACCGCCTAGAATGCCCAAAATCCCCAAAATCATCCAAGCTCCTCTTGCGCAAATCCCTAAGGCCAAAGCTCTCTCTCATTGAAGCTAACCCTAATCGGGAAAACAATGGTGTCTTCTCAACCTACTTGTGCAAGTGATTCTTCTAGGGTTTGGTAAGTTCCCCGATCTCTCCACTTCTTGTTTGATATCAAACCCTAGACCTAGAAATTTTAGCCTAAAGATCCCAAAATCTTGTCTCTTCTCAGGTTGGGCCAGTCTAGTGCTTGGAAAAAGGGCTCTTTTGTGTCTGATTGAGTAGCTTTGAGGCAGTAATCAGTGCTGACATTATGCCTAGATCAAAGAATCCAGAAAAGAGGGGATTGCTTGAGAAAATAGTAGACAAAGTTAAAGGCAAGAAACAGAAACAGCAAGTACTCCACAATCTCAAAATATTTCACTGTCAAGGCAGCCTCAAGGGCCTATTTACCTGCAAGATAGACATTCTTTTGGAAGGGTCACAAGAAGGGTAGCAGTCACTCGCTGTCAAAAGAAAGGTAAACAAATTACTCAACTAGAGTCATCTTCTTTGAAAGACAGCGACTATGAGCCAAGTGGCAAGCCTACTTTTGACGAAGAAGAATTGTGTGAGGAAGTGGACATGCTTGATTGGGAGAAGCTTGCTGTCCTAGGTGGAAAGAAGTTGAGGGCAGTAAGACTTGTTAGAGAAAGTGCATGGTTTCCTTTCACAAGACCACCTTTAGATGAAAACTTCATCACAAATTTGCAGAAGAACATTTTTATTGGATACAAGAGTAGGAGACATAAGAATGGAAAGCCTCTGTCTGCTTTGTCAAACCATCAGTACATTGATTGGAATCAAGTGAACTCTGTGGTAGGTTCAAACAGACTATTTGATTGCATCAATTCAACTCCAGGATTGGCTAGTATGATGTCCAATAGTACCTTAGAGTTCTATGCTTCCCTCTTGGTGAACAAGTAAAGGCACTACATCATGTTCACAATTGATGGAAGAATAAGAAAAGTGAGGTCACCACACTTTGAAGCTGTAATTGGTGCCTCAAGTCCTTTATTCAACAGGACCAAAATACATGATAAGATGTTCCTTGGACAAAGATGAAAACAAGTGAGAGATATGCCAGATTTGTAGTTGTCAGCTCACATTTACAGAGACATCACTGAAGCTAGCTGTCGACGATCGGGATCGCCAACCGTAGAAATGAAACAGGGGTCAGTAAGACTTGGGACCCGAGCGGGGCTTGGCTCAATGAGGAAAAGGGCTCGACGTCTTTGGAGGTCGAGTTAGGCGACAACGAGCGTGAGGCGAGGATTTATCTTGGTTCGAGCCCTGCGAAGGTAATAGCTCTATCTCCGTCGCCTGCGGCGGTGATCTTTGTTACTATCGAGTCTGAGATGTGTATTACTCGAGCTCAACAATGGCGATGTCTAATGCTCGAGTTCTTGTGTGTTCGTGTTTTGTACATCGCCTGCACTACCTTATAATCACTCGAATGTTGCACCTGTGGCGGAGAGATTCCGGAAGTGGCTTCGTGCGCATTGAAGGTGGGCTGAATCGCCTGAACGCCGCCCACTTCCGCTTTGACGCGATCACTCGGATCTTAGTAACCGTCGAGTAAACGCGACACCGAGTTCGGTCGAGGTCGGCGGAATAAGGCCTCTCACCGCCGAACTCGAGGTCGCCTGGGCCCAACAACACCTGTGTCGCGGGCCCAACGACGCCAGTCGTGGTCGAGGCCTCCGAGCACAGGAGCCCGTGACCGGTCAAGGGCCGACCCTCGTCAGCTAGCCCCCGAGGCTTAAGGTCGGGGCAGGGACACGGGCCGACCTTGAGCCTCCACAGACGGGGCCAATTTCCCGAGCCTTCGCGCTCGAGGTCGAGGTCGGGCGGAAACGTAACGCCAGGCCGTGACGAAACGACACCTGGCGCCTCTTGATCTCCGAAACTCCAGTACGGCCGGATAGCGGAGCCGATCACGACGCCTCGATTCCGCCGCGTGGCCTTGAACTGCTCCTGTCTCATCACCTGACCGCGCGCCCTTCGAAACGCCCTCGATCTGCGGGCCCATAGTGCCTTTGCCCTATAAAACTTGCGACCGCCGCCACTCTCCAAACTCTGCTTCCTCGTAGCCTTTATCTTCTTGCTTTGAGCCCCCCTTCTTCCTCCGACCAAAGCTTCCTCTCGATCGTCATGGTCAAACTCGGGAAAAGCTCTCTGACGGTGTCGAGGATGAAAGAGCTCGAGAGCACAGGGCTCTGGATCAATATTCATGGCGATCGCCGGACGGGAGACCGAGCGCAGACCCACGGATGACGAGCTCACAAGACGGAGCGATACATGCTCTTCGGCCTTCGGACGCTGGAGAGCGAGTTCCTCGCAGACGTCCTCACCGTCTGCGAGATTGAGTTGATCAATCTGGTACCCAACTCCATCCTTCTGCTTTCCGTCTTCTCTCACCTGTGCGAGGGGTTCCTTGGAATCCTTCCCCCCCTCGCTGTTTTTTGCTTCTTCTCCCTTTTCCGCACCGGAAGGACCCGTGGTCGGGTGCCTCTACTCGCGGTGGGACGGGATTCCGTGGTCCTTCCATAAGCGCTATCGCGACTCCCTCGCCCGTGGTCCGGCGATGGTTCTATCTGAAGCGGGCGAGGGCGTGGCTGGAGTTCAAGGGTACGCCCCTCGACGGGAAGAAGGAGACCCCGGAGTCGGGCGACCTGGACGACGACCAAGAGGCCATCGCGACCATCCACATCTGCGCCATGCGAGGCCTCACCGGGCAGGCCATCGCCAACGACTTCCTGAGAGGTCGGGTGTTCCCCCTGCGACGGAGGGAGCACCCCTTTTACGCGATCCAAGGTCGCGACGACGTGACTCGCAAAGGGACGGTCGGTAAGTTGTGTTGCCTCAATATTTGCAGCGGATTTGCTCCCTGGTTCCTCTTGATGACTTGGCCTCTTCAGCAGCACCGAGGGAGTCCTGGATCGCCGCCCGAATGAACGAAATGTTCGGGAAGGCCACGAACGACTATACCCTCGACGAGCCCATGCCGAGGAATGTACTGCGCTGCAAAGACAAGGTAGGCCTCCCCGACCAAGAACTCAACTCGAGCGTCCAAGAAGCTTTTCTTGAACCCCGCATGCTCGCAGGATCACCTAGAGCTGACCGAGACGGCCAGGAGGATGCTTCCGCTGCCCGGTGGCAAGAAGGGGAAGAAGAGGCCTCTCGTGCCCGGGGCAGACCGCCAGGTGTTGAAGAAACCTCACGTCGAGTGGGGTGACCGCGCCACGGTAAGGATTCCCATGGTCGAGCCCCCAGGTTCCTTGCTCGTGCTCATTCGCCTTCTGGTTTGGGTCCCCTTTGCAAAGAACAGAGTCTGTGCTGCCGCCAAGACTCGAGCCCCACCGGCCAGGCGCCCAAGGTCGGGCTTCCAGGTCTGCCGCTGCGGATGATGAGACCAGCATGAGCCCGAGGTCCCATGCGGTGGGGTGAGAGAAGTGCCCTCAGAGCATCGGGCAGCAAGACTCCACGCCGCCCTCGACAAAGGCGAGGTCAGTGACTCAGTGAGTTTTTGGCTTTTCGCTCTGCCCCCTCCGTGTCTTTCCCCGCTTAGTGCCTGTTCTTGATCGCAGACCTTGAGCGCCTCAAGGCCGAGACTTGCCCGTTTTGACGATGGCTGTTGTCCAGGGCCAGTCCGAGTCCGAGGAGGAGGAGAACGTCTTCGTGATGGCCCCGTGCCGACCTTCATGCCCGACGCGGAACCCCTCGGGGCCACCGAGCCCGCCCCGTTGGTGAGTTCTACCAAGGGGTCGACGACCCGGGCGAGGAGGAAACCACCATGCGCGGCGGTGAGGATTACAAGATCTGCGCAGGCGGGGCCGTCGCAGCCATCGACCCTCGATGTCGGCGAGGAAAGGCACCCAGAGTGCCACGGTCACCGCCGCGGAGTCGTCCCAGGCTCACCCGACCACGGCCGCTTCAGGCGCCCAGGTCGCGACGCCACCGGCCACTGGAGATGGCACCGCTGTAGGAGCGTCGCAGACCTGCACAGCTGCGGCCGCGCCGGGCATCGAGGCCGTGGCATCCCAGGCCACGGAGGTTGTCCGCGCCATGAGGCCTTGCTGCTGAGCGGTCATCGCTCCTCGTGAGGTGGAGGCGGCGGAGCCTCGACCATGGAGGTAGGGGCCAACGTTCTTGTCGCCGCCTCCCTGCCGGCAAGTCGAACCCTCTGGAGGAGGTGACGGAATCCAGTCGCGCCCGCATGAGCCTAAAGGTCTTAGCCCCAGTCTTTGCGGTGGGGCTGCGGTCGACCTCACCCAGAGCAGGCGGCGGCGAGGAGGAGAAATCTCCGTGGATCAGACGACGATCACGAAGAATATACCGCTCACGCTCGAGGATCGACTTCGTGGGGTAAGGGCCCCTCCGCGCACCCCGTAGCTTGTTAGCCTGAGTTCCTGTTTCCTTTCTTTATTAAGCCACCCTTTCTATTCTCAAGGCGATCGACCATGTCTCGGGAGTGCAAGGCCTTCAAGAGCACGCCGATATCTTGAGGGCCTCTGACGCGGCGAGGCGCTGGAGGCCGAAGCTCGAGGCTCATCAGACCATCGAGGTCGATCAAGCGGAGCTCGAGCGAAGGTCGGGAGCTTGTCGATCTTCGCCGAACGATGAGGGCGCATGGGTAGCCCATGCGCCGAAGCTCGAAAGGCATCAGACCTCCGAGCGCGAGCATGGCTTCAAGGCCGTGGAGCAAGAGCGCACGCGGTCGGCCAAGGTGCTCGCGGCCGAGCGAGCCAAGGTCGGTTACGGAGAAGGTCACACGGAGCAGGCGTCTTCCGGCGGCGTCCCCCAAGCTTGAGGCCAAGGTCCTGGAGCGCGAAGAGAGGCTTAGGCGCGCCAACGAGGCGGTCGAGGCCGAGCGGGCCAAGGTCGAGGCGATGGAGAAGGCCGCTGCGGAGTAGGCATCCTCCACGGCGAAGGCGTCCCCCGAGCTCGAGGCCAAAATCCTCGAGCTTGAGGGGAAGCTCGAGCGCGCCAGCAAGGCGTTCGAGGCCGAACGGTCCAAGGTCGAGGCGCTGGAGAAAGCTTCTGCAGAGAAGGCGTCTCCCGGGCTCGAGGCCAAGACCCTGGGGCTCGAGGAGAAGCTCGGGCGCGTCAAAAAGCGAGCGAGGCGCCTGCCCAACTCGAAGATTTAACGGCGCCGGCGGGCGATGCCTCCACGCGAGCCCTCCAAGACCAGAGTGAGATAGCGACCTTGAGAGACAAGGTAGCCGAGCTCGAGCAGGAGAAGCTTGCCCGCGAGATGGCTGACCTGTAAGAAACGCTTTAGGCTTCTTAGGCCGTGCCTTGATGCGGTATCCTCATCCAACCCCTGTTGGGTCCAAGGTCGAGCAACGCCGGCCTTGGACACAACACTTAGACTCAGACAATCGACCACGACCTGCAGAGTTGAGGAAGGGTTTGCAGGGAAAGAACGTGACAAAAGCGAGTTCAATAAAGAGATGGTCACACCCAGACTAACGTTCGAATCACGACCACGACCACGCACACTACGGTCAAAACCGCGAGGCTTTTGGCTCGAGCCCGCACGAGGGAGAGCCAGTTGCGAATAGATTAAACTACGCTTAGCTCGACCCTTTGGGGTGAACGTTAAGCTCGCGGGGCTTTAGACCAAGAGCGAGTGTACAGTGCATGAATGTCGTGCTCGAAAGAATATCGGGAAGCAATGACAGTGTAGTTACAAACGAAAAAGTTATAAAGGACGATAATAGAAGAACAGCTTTACTGAAAATTTAAGGTATAGAGGTTACACATAAAACTTTGAAGCTGATCTATGTTCCACGAGCTAGAGAGCTCTCTGCCATCGGGCATCGCTAGCCGGTAAGCCCCTGTGCGATCTGTTGAAACGACTCTATAGGGGCCCTCCCACCGCGGGGATAGCTTGTTGGTGTTGGACGAGTCCGTAATCCGTCTCAGGGCTAGGTCCCCAACAAGGAGCTTCCTAGGTCGTAGCGACCGAGACGCATGTCTGCGAAGAGCTTGCAGGTAGTGCGTTGATCGTAGCAGTGCACGACATCTTACTTCTTCTGCGAGGGTAAGGTCGAGAGACCGTTCGTGCTCTCAAGTCGACTCAGTCGACCAAAGTCGACTCGGCAGAGCCAACAGAACCTCGGGGAGGCGGGGCGGCTTCGAACCGAACACGAGCTGGAAGGGAGTGGACCCTGTGGCTCGGCTGACTGTGGTACGAATAGACCATAAGATGGTGGGAAGTTCGTCCACCCAGGTCTTGTCGTAGCGTTCGAACTCATCTGCAACTCGTTTCTTGACGCCCTAGACGATTTGGCCATTGGCGCGTTCCGCCGCTCCGTTGCTCTGGGGGTGAGCCACAGAAGCAAAGCACACTTTGATGCCGAGGCCCTCGCAAAACTCCTAGAACAACTCACTGGTAAATTGAGTACCGTTGTCAGTGATAATCTTGCATGGGACCCCGTACCTGGTGACCACGAACAAGCGGAAGAAACGGATGGCCGCCCGAGCAGTGATGGTCGAGACCGGCTCAGCTTCAATCCACTTGGTAAAAGTGTCCACAAGAACGGTCAGAACTTCTTGCCGCCAATCTTTGAGAAAAGGGCCGAGGATGTCGATCCCAGTCGAGAAGGGCGAACAAGCGGGATAGTCTGAAGCGCGTATGCGGGTTGATGCGACTTCCGGGCGTGAAACTGGCATGCTCGACAGGTGCGGACAATGTCACGAGCATCCTGAAGCGCCGAAGGCCAGTAATACCCCATACGGAATGCCTTGCCGACCATCATCCTGTACGAAGAGTGCGCTCCGCAGAGGCCTGAATGAATGTCATTTAACAGGTACTTACCCTCCTCCGTAGAGATGCACCGTGTCAGAATGCCGAAAATGTTCCGCCTGTAGAGCGTCCCCCCGACGAGCGTGTACAAACTCGCCCGGCGCTTGGTCCTGCTCCTCTCGGCAGGGTCGGGCGGTAGGTCGCCTCTTGCAAGGAAGTTAAGGATTGGTTCAGCCCAGGAGGGAGTACCTTCGACCACGGCGAGCAAGACCTCCTGGGAAGAGATCGAGGGAGCCACCATGGTCTCCAGGATGACATCGGGCGGGACCTCGTCGTCGGAGGAGGCGAGCTTGGAGAGGGAGTCGGCACCCGTGTTGTCTCTCCTTGGTATGTGCTGGAGCTCCAGGTTCTGAAACCATTTCTCCATCTTGTGCACCTCGGCTAGGTACTTCGCCATTGAGTCGTCCGAGCATTGGTACTCCTTGTTGTATTGATTGACGACGAGCTGGGAGTCGCCTTTAATGACCAACCGACGCACTCCCAATGCTTTGCAAGCTCGTAGGCCCGCCAAGAGAGCTTCATACTCGGCCACGTTGTTGGTCGCTGGAAACTCAAAGCGAACTACATACCTCAAGTGGTCGCCGCGCGGGGTGAGAATAAGAATCCCAGCCCCCGAGTGCTTGAAGGACCTCGAGCCATCGAAGAACATGGTCCAGGGCTTTTCTTCCTCGACCTCTGGATCGGGCGCAGGTTGCAACATCTGCTCGACCACGAAGTCGGCAAGCGCCTGCGACTTGACGGCCGTTCAGACTACGACCTGGATATCGAATGCCGCCAACTCCATAGCCCACTTGGAGATTCGCCCGCCGCCTTCTGGGTTCCGCAGGATGTCTCCGAGCAGAAAATTGCTCGAAACGACCACAGAGTGCGCCTGGAAATAATGTCGAAGCTTGCGCGAAGCCATGAGAAGAGCGTACAGTAGTTTTTGTACCTGCGGGTAGCGTTCCTTCGGGCCGTGCAAGACTTCACTGACATAATAGATCGGGTGCTGCTGGGATCCCCGCTCGGCCACCAGGACGGCACTAACAGCTTGAGCGGTGGCCGCAAGGTAGAGCAACAACTTCTCGCCGGGTTGCGGGGTCGTAAGCAGGGGTGGGGTCGACAGGTATACCTTTAGCTCGTCAAAGGACCGCTGTGCCTCCGGCGTCCACTCGAAGCTCCCATGCTGCAGAGCTACGAAGAACGAAGCCAGCCACCGAGCCTCGAGATGAATCTGCTGAGGGCGGCCATGCGGCCTGTGAGGCTTTGCACCTGCTTGACCGAGGTCGGGGGCGCCATCTTCCCGATCGCCTCGATCTTTTCTGGGTTCGGGCCAACCCCCGAGCCCCCGATCATGTAGCTGAGCACCTTCCCTAACGCGGCGCCGAACACGCACTTCTCGGGGTTGAGCTTGATCTTGTGCCTGTTCAGGTTGTTGAAGGTTTCCTCGAGGTCGCGAACGTGGTCGCCCTCGGAGGGGCTCTTGACGATGATGTCGTCCATGTAGACCTCAAGGTTGCGACCGATCTGGGGGTCGAACGTCTTGGTCATCAGACGCTGGAACGTGGCCCCCGCATTGCGCAGACCAAACAACACGGTTGTGTAGCAGTAGGTGCCGAACAGGGTGATGAACGACGTCTTGCTCTCATCGTTGACCGCCAGCTTGATCTGATGGTACCCTGAATAGGCATCCAAAAAGCTTAGCATCTTGGCGTTTGCGGTGGAGTCAACGATCTGGTCGATGCGCGGGAGTGGGAAGTTGTCCTTCGGGTAGGCCGAGTTCAATCCCGTGTGATCCACGCACATTCTCCACTTTCCGCCCGTCTTCTGGACGATGACCGGGTTGGCCAGCCACTCGGAGTAGTCGATCTCGCGAATGAAGCCGGCCTTCAAGAGCTTGTCAAGGTTGTCCTTGATGACCGCAACCTTTTCGGGGGAGAAACGACGTAGCTTCTGGCGCATAGGTCGAGAGTCGGGTCTCACCTGCAATTTGTGCTCGATCACCTCCCTCGGGACGCCAGGCATGTCCGCAGGCTCCCAAGCAAATATGCCCTTGTTGGCGTGGAGGAAAGTGACGAGCTCGAGTTCCTATTTGGAACTCAGCTCGTCCGAGACATGGATGCATCTGGTCGGGTCGCCTTCCTCGAGCAGCCTGACCTTTGTCCCCCACTGAAATTTGGATTCTTTGCCTTCGATGGCGCTCTTCACCATCGCATCCGGGCCTCATTGGGCAACATATGCGGCGAGGGGCGAGCCTTGGTCTCGCACCCGTGTGCCGCCTGTAGATCGCCTCGCACGGTTATAATGCCATTGGGGCCAGGCAACTTCATGCACCGATGGCCATAGTGATTGGCCGTCATGAACTTGATCAGGGCGGGCCGCCCGAGGATGGCGTTATGCAGGAGGTCCCCTCGACCACCTCGAAGGTTATCAGTTCGGTGCGGAAATTGGCCGAGTCGCCGAAGGTGACGGGCAAGACCACCTGCCCCAAAGGGACGGTCGAGCTCCCGGGGATGATTCCGAAGAAGGGGACGGCGATGTTCTTGACCTTCGACCGGGGAATCTGCATCCGGTCAAGCGCTCCAGCCTGCAGCAAGTTAAGGGAGCTACCGCCGTCGACCATGACTCGACCGACCGCGGTGTTGCTGATGGTCGGGGTCACGACCAGGGCGGTCTTCAGATCTCGGGCCATACCTTGAAGTGCGTCCTCTGGAAAAAAGGTGATGGTGGCCCCAGCCCACTTGCAGTGATGCTCGATGGGCCTCCCGACGGTGACCTGGAAGATGGTTCGCGAGGCGGCCTTGAGCTCGCGCTGGGACTGGTAAGCCGACGAGCCGCCGAAGATAACATCGATGCGGCGCTCGCCCTGTTGGAACTCCAGGTTGAGGTCATCCTGGTCCGCCCTAGCGTTCACCCTGTCTGGCTGGTTGTCTTCTTTCGGCAACACGGCCATTTCTCCCTAACCATCGTAGAAAGCTTCCAGCTTGCCTTGCCAAGCCCTGCAGGTTCGCAGGTCGTGGCCAGCTGCCCTATGGAACAAGCAGAACTTCGCTTCATCGTATCCTGGACGCCCCTCAGCCCCCTGCGGCCGAGCATCGGTCCGCCGGGGCCCAGGCCGTCGGCCCTCCTGCTGGGGCTGGTTTTGCGCCTGACGAGGTCGAGGCCGACCTTGGCGAGGTCGGGACCCCTCCCGAGCTCGATCTCGGACTTCAAGGACCTCGCGCTGGCCGTCTGCCGAGACGATCACTCGTGGCAGTCCTCCGCCGTTCCTGCGGTCACGCTTCCGCTTCTTGGCAGCGGCGCCGTGGTCGGCGCCCTTGGAGTTGGATGGCCCAGCCTCTGTGGGGTTCAGACCGAGCTTACCTTGGTCGTAGTCACGTGTCCAGCGGACAGCGTCGTCTGCATCTGCGTACCGCTCTGCCATATGGAAAAGCTTGTTGACGTTGAGCCTCGAGGTAATCTCCAGGTCCTCGGTGAGGCGCCGATCGCGGACGCCGAACTTGAACGCCTTTATGACGGCCTCGTCGGAGATGCTCGGGATCAGGTTTCTTGTGCGGATATATCGCCGCACGAAGTCATGAAGCAGCTCGTTCTTTCCCTGGATGACGCGATCCAGGTCCTTCTCCCTCCCCGGCCGTTCGTAGCAACTCTGAAAGTTGGAGCGGAGGGCGCTCTGAATCTGGCGCCACGACCTAAAGGAGCCGGGCTTCTGGTTGAAGAGCCAGGTCCGCGCGGCACTGTCCAGGACGGTCGGGAGGTAATTCGCCATCACGAGCTCATCGCCTCCGGCCGCCAAGATGGCGGTCGAGTAGATGGATAGGAACTCGTCGGGGTTCTTGGTCCCATCGAAGCGCTCTATCAACGCCGGCTGAATCGAGCCGCCAGCCGCGACGCTGCGAAGGTCGTCGAATCGCCATCGTACCGTAGGCCGAGACAGTGCACGCCGGGTGTGGTCGTCGTCGACAAGGCCCTCGCTGCCGCTAGACTCAGAGTCGAGGCTGCCTCGGCGGCCCGACCTTTGGCGAGAACGACCATGACGCTGCGCGTGGGAGTCACCTGGGAGGTAACGCAGACGATCATGGACCCGGCGGCGCCTGGGCGGAACATCAGGGGAAAGGCCTCCCGACTCGCTGCTGGACGACGTGGAGCTCGGGGAGCCCGGTTCACATCTGACCTTGCTCGGGTTGGTACTTGTGGGACGGAGACGTGGCGGCGTCAAAGCCACATCCCGAGACCGTTGCTGGCGAGAGGGTGCCCCCTGCGCGGGTGGCATTCGGCGGGTGCGCTGGCGGCGGCGCGATGAGTTATCGTCACTTCTCAGGGAGTGGGTCCCCAAGTGTTGGCTTCGGTGCTGCGGTGGCATGGCCTCGGTCGCGGCCCGATCAAGCTCTTCGGCCAGGGCTCAGCCAAAAAGCTCCGACCTCGCTCTATCGAGATCAACCATGACCCGGCGATAAGCGAGGCGCTCTCTGAAGGAGGAGTGCAGGATGGCGATGAATGCGGCCCTCTCTGGTCCTCACGAGGGCGGTTATAAGCAGTTGATGGCGACATTGACCATCCGGATGGCGTCCTCAGGAGTCTGTGGGTCACGGCTGTCCGCAGCTTCTCCCGCGCCATGACTGTCTGCCATCGAGACGTGTCGTTCGCGTGGTGGTGGCGAGGGTGAAAACAGGGACGCGGAGTCGGAGTCCGCGCCCGAGCCCACGCTCGAGGAATGTCCGTTGACAAAGCGCGCCATGCTCCCAAGATCTTGGAGTTTTCCTGCAAATGAGCAAAGCCAATCGGGCCCCACGGTGGGTGCCAGCTGTCGACGATCGGGATCGCCAACCGTAGAAATGAAACAGGGGTCAGTAAGAATTGGGACCCGAGCGGGGCTTGGGTCAATGAGGAAAAGGACTCGACGTGCTAGAGGTCGGAGCTAAGCGACAACGAGCGTGAGACAGGGATTTATACTAGTTCGAGCCCCTGCGAAGGAAATAGCTCTACTCCAGTCGCCCTGCGGCGGTGATCTTTGTTACTATTGAGTACAGATGTGTATTACAGCTCGAGCTCAACAATGGCGATGTCTAATGCTCGAGTTCTTGTGTGTTCGTGTTTTGTACATGCGCCCTGCACTGCCTTATAATCACTCGAATGTTGCCTGCAACGGGCGGGAGAGATTCCCGGGGAAGTGGCTTCCGTGCGCATTGAAGGTGGGCTGCAACTGCCCCGGAAACGCCGCCCACTTCCGCCTTGACGCAGTCACTCGGATCTTAGTAACTGTCGAGTAAACGCACGCCCGGGTTCAGGTCGAGGTCAAGCGGGGATAAGGCCTCTCACCACTCGAACTCGAGGTCTCCCGGGGCCCAACAACACCCAGGTCGCGCGGGGCCCAACGACGCCCAAGTCGTGGTCGAGGCCTCCCGAGCCTGGGAGCCCGCTGACCGGTCAAGGGACGCCCAGCCCTCGTCACTAACTTTTGTCCAAACAAGGTGCATTGCCTCTTAGCTGAAGCTAAGGTCCTTCTGATGGTCCTAAGGCATACCATTTTCCCAAAGAATGGTTATAAGGAAGGTGTGACTCCTAACCTGGCTTGGCTGCTGCATTTAATTCTATCTAGACAGCCTATTGATTTAGTGGATTATATCTTCGGGGAGATGGAAGAAGCTATATACAAAAAGATGGAAAGTCCTTTATCCTTTGCTTAGCAAATCACTCAAATGTTCCTAGCTCAAGGAATAATTTCTCAAGAAGAGCTTAACAAAGATTTCAAGTGTTTTCCAAAGAAGTATACAATGAAAATGGTAACTGGGGAAGCACTTGCAGGGTCAAGCTTGCCTACACCACCTCTAGTGCTGCAAGAATAGACAATGGAACAAGTGCAAAGGACAATAAACATCTCAGAATCTGAATTTGAAGGGGGTTCTAAAGATGGAAATGAGCCAAGTGCTCATGATGACTATGATGAAAATGATGGGAGGGATGGGCCTGCTGTTCAGCCCAACCAACCGTTGGAGCAGCTATGCGTCCGCCCTGAGACGGACATGGATGAAGCTAGATTTTCTCCTGATGATACTCGGGTAATATATCTGCAATGCTCCTTAGATAGACCTATTGGACGTGTTAGCTAATTACCTTTGTACCCTTATATATGTGGCCACGCCGTGCAATCTGCAAGTGAGGCTTGCCAACGCTCTGTTCCCCTGGAGGCTACTTGGGGACACAAAGTAAGGCATAATATAGTTAATTTGAGTATAAAGCAATATTTCAAATATGATAAGTAATTTTCAATACGTAATTGATACAGTAAAACTAAGTTTTAATCTAATTTTTAACATGGGATCCAATCTAGAGTTTCATCCCAAATTTCCCAATGTGGACTCTCTCCACTTATAAACCACTTTTCTAAAAACTTTTTGAAACATCAAAATTTAATCTGTGAAAGACTTACTCAGCATGCCCATGACCATGGATGTGACTAATCGATTAGTTTTATACTATGCAGAAGTTGTACAACTTTACTCACAAAGCATGATTATCTATTTTTACTCAAATACACACTTCCTTTGTATGTTGGCAAAGAAAAATTACGACAAGGTCCCTATAAAACTTTATTTCATGTAGTTATACCCACTAAGATTTCACCACTGGTAGGGTTAAAACTGTCCAGTCTAGAAGCCTCTCTTGCACCATGTGGCAGACTAACCATCCCCACATTCCTCTAATTGTGCAACTAATATGAGATGTCACTAAACGGATAGCCAGGTTTGTCCTATACCAGACTTGTGGAAGCACGGTTGCGCTTTACATTTAGTAACTCATAGACCGGTCCTTAACTGACTAAGCGAGCTTTTTAGAAAACCATTCTCGCCTAATCTACACCACATTTTCATTTTTTTCTTTATACCATATCAATTTTCATATCATTCCACGGCACACCAATGCCAAGGAATAACCATTATCACAAAAGTATCTTTGATTGGCACAAATTCCCAAAAAGATCCTAATTCAGGTTTAAACTTGTCTAAGCTAGTTACTATATAGCACTAGTCAACACTAAATTAATGTACCAACTAGTGATATTTTTTTTAAGTTGACAAAGTATATGGATCATCAAAGTCAAATGTGGTCATAATAATTAGGAGTAATTAAGCATTTAAATCTGGAGTTTAAATTACATTGATAAAAATTATGCATACAATAATTTAATCAAAATATAATTTAAAATTCTAGGATCAACATGGTCAAGGATGTGTAACTTGCTTTGATCGTAGAGTAGCTGCTCGGAATCATCGACAGCGAACTGTTCTGACTCTACGAAATCTATATGCGAAGAAAAACCAATTTCAAATAAAATCCAAATAAATTTAAATAAAATATTAAACTAGTATAAATAAATAATTTAAGATTTTAGAAGAATTTAGTAAGAAAAATAAAGCAAAACAGAGTTCAAACAGGGAGAATAGACTCCTAGAAAATTTAAATAAAGAAAATGATAAAGAAACGATATTTTTAAATTTTTAAAATAAATTTTGTAACAAAAACTCTAAATTTACTGAGTCAAAAATTACATTGAAATTTTTTAAATTTTTCCCTATTTTTTTCCTTCCTTTCTCTTTTCTGCTTCCCGGCTCGGTTGCTACAGCACCTGTGGGTACTGTACATCCGAGAGCACCCTGCGCGGGAGACCGAGCAACTCAAGCAAGACAAAGGGTCAGGGAGGGGCTCCGACCAAACCGAGGGGAGCACCGGAAAGCTCAAGACGTGGCGAACTCAATGACGGCCATGATGATGGCGGGGAGGCATGGATGGGGTGCAGTGATGCAATGAACATAGTTCGGCAAGTGACGACAAAATGCGAAATTCATTACACATGATAGATCAAACTTGAAATTGATTGAGGGTAAGAAAGAGGAAGTCGAGGCACACCTTTTGATGCGATTGGCATGTCGAATGGACCTCTGAGGCGATGGGGAGCTCACGAGGACGTGTCACTGATGTTCGGTTCATGCTCCGATCGTCACGGCATCCCGAGCAAACGGAGGCAAGAGAGAGCATGAATAGGTTGGTAGTGGTGTGAGGCACCTGGTGATCTCTTTTATAAGGTGAGAGGATGACCGGAGAGGGCGTAATCGAGGCGAGAAAAGCGGCGGCCAAAAATTGATTGCGAGCAAATGCGGATTAAAAGGTGAGGCGAAATGGCCAGCTTGATTGCAGGATGAGTTGATTGCAGGATGATGATTTGAGGAAACGGATGATTGTTTAAAGTGTAACCATAAGCAAATTAGAAGAAGATATGAGCTCTAAAAATTGAGCTGAAACTCTAAAAATTCTGAAACAATTCTAAAAAATACATTGGAATATTTATAACCTAAAAAAATTATTTTAGGAATTTTTGGTGCTTAAACTTTTTTGCAGAAATTCTTTTTGTAAAACTAAAAATTGCAAAAAGAGCTTTATAAAATCTATAAAAATCAGAAAAATTCTAAGAAAAATCTAAATATATTAAATTAAACAGATAGGCAAATTTTTAGGATGTTACAACTTCTTCCTCATGCCACAGCTCATAGGGCACGTCTGATGATCTTTATAGTATTATGATGAGCCATGCCTTTATCGTGCTTTCGGTTCTCGTGCCGGGCATGGTGCATGCTATAGTATCATGCCGGGTTGAGCTTTGGACCAATCCGTGCCGTCGTGCCTCGGGTTGACCTAAAAGAACCTGGCCTGAGTGCCCGGCCACCTCTAACACTGACCGCAAGATTTCTCCGATTGTCCACATTAAGCACAATCGCGCTAGGCTCTCTCGTCTTCTCCATGCCCGGGAGGATCAAAGGTGGGCTTACTGCCGGCGCCAGGGTGGTGGCTGATGGTGGTCTCTCATCTTCGTAACACGTTTTGTTTTTCTTGCGATCAGCATGCATAGAGGTGGGACTTTGGTAGTCTTGCCGCAAGCCTGACCCCCGTCGTCGTGCCGAACTGCATGAAACGGGCCAAGACGGCCGGTCATTTCTTCGTTCGGGCGGGTCAGCACGAACGGCAAAAATCAAGGCCGGCACGGCCAAAAACACAGCCGGCAACTGTCGGCGGCCGGCCCGAACACGGCATTGGAGAGAATGCAGCACACTAAATATTTTTTATAAATTCATACGTTGCTCAAATGAAAAAGTTGTCTACATGAAAAAGATGCGTCCCGAAATTCTCTACAACTTTCATGTAGAGTATAAATTCATATGAGCAAAGGAAGACCGTGAAAAATGCAGATTACCGAGAGATGTCGCGTCGGTCCGAAACTATACAGCGCACTAAATATTTTTTTTATAAATTCATACGTTGCTCAAATGGAAAAGTTGTCTACATGAACAAGATGTGTCTCGAAATTCTCTACAACTTTCATGTAGAATATAAATTCATATGAGCAAAGGAAGACACTGAAAAATGCAGATTACCGAGAGATGTGGCGTCGGTCCGAAACTATACAGCGCACTAAATATTTTTTTATAAATTCATACGTTGCTCAAATGGAAAAGTTGTCTACATGAAAAAGATGCGTCTTGAAATTCTCTACAACTTTCATGTAGAGTATAAATTCATATGAGCAAAGGAAGACCCTGAAAAATACAAATTACAGATTCAGGTCGTGATTCGGGCCGTGCCGGCCCGAGCACGGCCCATACAGTCGGGCCGTGCCGGGTGGCCCATCGTGCCAGGTTTTTAGGCCCGGCCCGGCACGCCATTCGGGCCGTGCCAGCCCGGCCCATTTTTTTTCGTGCCGAGTCGTGCTTCGGCCCATTTTTTTTCGTGCCGGATCGTGCTAGCCCACTAAGACCCGGCCCAATTCCCAGATCTAAGCATGCAGTTCACGAAAAGTGAGGCTACTGTTACCTAGCTTTCGCGGTCAATCGATCTTGTAGGTTGTAGACTTGTATCTGGCAACAGACCTAACCAACGTTTGCTCTCTACGGCATGAATATTATTTCTGGTCTCCTGGATGGACAGATGCATGTTTCTTACTTAGTTTGCAGTTTGTAAGCAGTTAGAACAATACCAGTACGATGTGTGCATGCATGCATGCCGGAAATTAGACCTGTAAATTGGGCCGTACAGTGCTAGTATGACCCAAGCCTATCGTGCTTCGGGCCGCTTCAGGATGGCCCAGCACGGCACGGCCGTATCATCGGGCCAGGTCGGGCTGGTCCAAAATGGTTTTTACCTGGCCCGGTCCGGCACTAAAGTCTGTCGGGTCATCATCGGGCCGTGCCGGCCCAAGCACAGTCCAGACCTACTCCAGATCGATTGAAGTAGTTGCACTTGCCCCTCTCTCTCTCTCTGTCCAATCACTATCTGGTCATAAACTAATTAGCCAACTACTTTTAGCCAGTAATTAGTCACTATCTAGTGTGGCGCAAACTGTGGCCAGTAATTAGTAGCGGGAGTGTATGATTGGGGATATCCAATTAGTTGGACCGTCGTCGGGCCGTGCCGGCCCAAGCACGGCACGATCAATCGGACCGTGCCGGGTGGCTCACCGTGCTGCGATTTAAGGCCCGGCCTAACACGGCATTTGGACCGTGCTGGCCTGGCCCATAATGCTTTAGGCCATGTCGTGCTTTGGGCCGTCAATTTCGTGCCGTGCATGGACTAGCCTATTTGAGCCCGGCCCAATTTACAGGTCTACCGGAAATGCCTAATCAAATTGTGTTTACATGCATATGTGCAGTGACTATGTGCATGGGCGCACCACTGGGGTTTGGTCACTTCTTTCCTGCACCCTCTGCTTCTTGTGTGCGCCTTCAACCTCGACAACAGGCCACTCTACGCAGCCACTTTCTTGTCGTTCGTCTACGGCTTTGGCCATTTCGTAGTTAAATACCTGGTATACCATACCATCGCTGTAGCAAGCCTCGGCACGTTCGGCTTCATTGCAGGTAATTAATTAATGAGCTCAAGTCCTCTTCTGTACTGTTGTTCGATCGTTTAGACATGATAGATCGATGCCTTCACAACTGATTGCTGAATTGCACACTTAAATCTGCGTCCTCCTTTTGTTTGCGCATGCATGCAGTCACATCGATGGTGTGGATGCTGGCCCAGTGGAACGCTCATGGCCCCTACGCTGCGAAACAGTCCTGAACTTGTTGATCAAGGCTTGAAGAATGGAACCTCTTGCTAGTGAATGAATAAATGTCGACAGCCGCATTGTTTGCAAATCCGCTGTTGTATTGTCGTGTAAACCTCCATCCATGTATGAAAGAAAATCTTGATTCCATTTGCAAATTAAACATGCAAAAGTAACTGAACGGAGCAAGTAAATCGTGATTTTTGGAGCTTCGTGGTAAGATACTACAACAGCTATTGCTAGCTATCACTCATCGTATTTTTAATATTAAAAAATTAAAAAAATAAATATGTATATAATATAAGTCACTTCCAAACAAATTATAAAAATACGATATTTTATAAGGTACTAATATCTCTACTATAAAGCAGCAGTTGGTGGCAGCGGTCCATTCTTCTACGGACCCACCAACCCCCCCCCCCCTCTGCGGCGGCGATCCTTTCCCCTCCCCGCACAACACAAAGCAGATCCTTCGCGATCCTTGCCCCCAATCTCTCCCCTTTTGGCGTTCCTCGCTCCTCCGGATCTGCTTGCCGTCATCCCTTCTTCCCGCGATCCTCACTCAATCCTTGCCCCCAATCTCTCCGGCGGTTCGTTCTTCACACCCCCACCCCACCCGAGGCACCGCGGGGCACGCGACTCCCAGGACGCAACCCTCTCCCACAATCCTCTCCTAATCTTCCTCCCAGCATCCCCCACTCCGCCTGCCTCCACCAGCGATCCTCGGCTCAGTGGCGCAATCCCCTGTCCCCCCTCCCCCGCACGTCTTCCTCGCTCTTCCCCATCTGCGCAAATCACGATCTCCCCTGCATGAAGCCGTCCCTTGCCCGTCGTCACTCCCGAAAATCCGGCCTCGGCTCAACCCCGCTCTTTCATCCCTAGCCGCCGCCGCCTCAGCTCCGTGCACGGCCACCTCCTCTTCCGTAGCCGCTTGCACTGGCCAGACCTCGCCACAACATGCTTCCCCCACATCTCGCCAGCTCTTCCCCGTCTGCGTGAAGCCGTCCTCTCCCCCATCACTGCTCCCATCATGAGGTAATGGCCTTCGCATCTCTTTTGCCGGCTGAACCTATCTTGTTTCTTATTAGGGTTTTGTTCCTGTGCGTTATTTTTGCCTGATTTTGGGGTATTATTTCGATTTCCTTTCGAAATGTGGATCCTTTCTTTGTTGCACCGAACAAATATTAATACACACTAAGACTTGATCTGTGGATCTCCCTAGGCGATTGCCGAGACCCGGAGCACATTCATATAGCGGGCGTGATCGGAAGCCGCTGCCGCCGCCATGCAGGGCTTCCCTGGTGGCACCCCTGATCCACAGCAGCTCCAGGCCACCATGCTCACCATCGAGCAGGCCTACTCCCTCATCTAGGTCGGGCCTCCAACCCGCTCTCAGTGTTGTTGTCGGGACCCGAATGTGCAAATCCGGACTCTCTGTGTATTCAGCACTAGTCCAGGATCACGCTAGTGCACACAGTCTCAACATCGGTACATATCACAGTCATAACCAGCGAAATAAGGAAGTACTTTTAATTAAATACTCAAACTAGTTGATTGACCTTAGGGTCAAATTACAAAGATACGCCTCGCAGGGCGAAGACTTATTAAAATATTCAAATCAATGAAATAAAATAAACTCGTGGCGCCAACCAATTTGCCACGAGTAACCGACCGTGGCTCGCTCCCTAGTTAAATCGGCTCCTCCGGTACTCCTCCTCTGAGCAGGGGTTGCTTCTTCTTCAACTGAAGTTGTGTTGTTGTGGGGTGAGTACTTTGAGCACTCAGCAAGTCATGCACAGAATGCAATGCTAATATGCTACATGCATGGCTTAGTACAAAGGATAGGCTATGGTTCATGCGCAGTACAGCATTCAAAGTAAATAGTAATAGAATGCAAAGCGGTAAAACAATAGTAGGAATAGTAGCTTTCACAAACAATTCAGTCGTAAAGCATTTTCTTGTCCTAAGTCCAGTTCATCATTACCAACCCAAGCATTTTCCATCAACAAGTCATTTTCATGAAAAATCTAACCCTTGACTGTAATCACCGAGCGATGCTCAATACCGTGAGCATGGCTATTCGAATAGGTTGTACACTCTGCAGAGGTTATACACTTTACCCACAAGATACAGTCAAATACCACCAAGGTAAATAACCGTAACAAAGCCTTTCCAAAGTTCCGTCTAAACCCAAGATCTTGCCGCTAAGGTTTCAACTTTGGAGGGATGGTTACCACACCAGGGGCCCCCTTTGCGCATTGTGAGTTCTCACCCGCTCCTCCGGCCCCACACCACCACGACAGTACTAAGAATAGATTTCCCAGTTTACTCAGCCAGGCCCGTCCCATTACGGAGCTTGTGGTTGTATGAAAGACTCAGTTCAAATGCTCGCAAGGTTAAGTCCTTAGTTGACCGAGGCAAGACTAACCGAGTATGATCTCCATAACAAAACCAACAAAAACCAATTACGACCGCCCAGTTGCCACTCTTGGCCCACCAGAAACAATCTTGCCACATGCCTCAGTCTAAATCATTTTCCCACCCCGGTTCTTTACCATTGCACCACATGCCATCATCAACTCAATAACACATGTCTCATTCACCAAATACGTTCCATATCTCATTAAGTCAATATTAACTTTGGTAATCCAAAATCATGAAATTTCCACGTGGCAGGGCTAAGCATACTACTTACGGTCTACTCAACCCATGTTGGCCAATAATTAATGTCCAACTATTAATCCACAACCTAGGGTGACAAATGATTCATGGCCTACAATTATATACGACAAGGTGGCATACAACAACTAGGCATTTAGCTAATCCCAAAATTCATTCAACCAATTTTTACTAAATTAGCATGCAATAAATTAAATCGAAATAATTTTTCTATGATAGGTCTAATATGATCAAACACAACTTGCCTTCAAAAAGTCTCGATTACGGTTCTGAGCTTGCTCTCGGTGAGAACCTCTCCTCGAAACCCGGGCACTTCAACGTCTACAGCGACGCAAATAAACAATAATAAATAAATAATACAGAGAGCAACTAAAGTCAAAAATTCAATTAAAATTCGCTAACAGAAAGAGCTTGATTTTACAAATTTATAGAAATTGGAATCACTCAAATCGGAGTTAAAACGCAAAAGTTATAAGCGTTTGAAGTTTCAAATTACATTTTAAATCAATAAACTGAATTAAATAAATATTTTCTTTTTCGAGAAAAATAATTATTGCGTCATCTGTGACACGTGTCGCCACCACAGAACGACACGTGGCCTTTGCCGACGTACCGACCGGCTCCGTCTTGGCGTCGGCAAGCGTCGCCATTGTGACGTCAGCACGACTCGGTCAACTCACTGACAGGTGGGACCCACCGTGACGTCAGCATGACGTCATCGATGACGTCACACGCACTGTGCGTGCGGCTGACGTGTGGGCCCGCGTTGTCAGCGTCACGCACAGTGAATAGCGACGTGGCACTACGGCTGCCCTCAGATCCACATCTAACGGTCGAGGTTTGAAGTTGGGGTTCACTGTTTCGAGAGCGACGTGGGCTCACCTCAGCGGTTGGATGGAAATCGTACGGCTGGCGAGGCTCGTGAGATCCGGCGGTGTTGCGGCGGCGTGGTTCGACCGGAGACGGGGACGACGACGTGCGGCGCGGCGTTTCCGAGCTCCTCCGGCGTGAAGAAGTGATGCTCCCGACGCGGCTTGACGGTACGAGTTCGAGGGTGGCACGGGCGACGGCGGAGAGTGACCGGCGGCGGCGGAACGGCGCAAGGAACTCGGCGGGTGGCTTCGGGAACTTCGGCGAGCTCGTGCGGCGAAGCGGCAGCGTCTCGGGAGGCGTGAAGTGTACGGCTAGATGCGGCGCAAACCGAGGAACACAGGAGAGGCGGCGGCGCATTAAATAGGGGCTCTAGGAGTCCGTGCCGTTGCGAGAAACGCGGAGGAGTCCGTGGCGGCGGCGGAGTCCGGCGGTGACTCGGGTTTGGTGACGTGGCGCGACGTGAGCCCTTGGATGAAGATCGGACGGCTACGGCGCTAGGGTTTTTCGTCTTTGGGCCGCACAAGATTACTCGCCCAATCTGTTCATCCAGATTTTTAACTCTTTTCCGATTAAAAATAATTCCCAAAAATCAAATAATTCATTTGAGGCATTAAAAATACCAGAAAAATTCTGGAAAAATTCTCAAAAATATTTTAAGACATTTGTGACTCAAATAAAATATTTTCAGCAAAACTTTATTTTAACTTTTCCATTATTTAATTAATTTGGTAAATGGCTTAATTCAAAATAAATCCAAATAAATCCAAATAAATTCCAAAAATTCTCAAAAATTCAAAATACCATTTAAATGTAAGAAAAGCAAAAATTGGGGTGTTACAGTTGTCCTGCTTAATCCCGCATTCCTGTGCCCATTTGCGCGGTTGGCGCTCTACGTCTCGGTGTAGATTTAGTGCGCGTGTGGGATTTTGCTCGGCTTGGTTACGCTCTTACGACATTTGATGGAGGAGTTGCTTGGGTTGTGCAGACTCTCTAGCACTTTGTTCCTCCTAAATCATCTCGCGTGGTTACGATTTTTGTTGTGCGTCTCGTGCCTTTGTTGATCGGTGCTTAGTGTTGATTTAGTGTCGATCCCTTTGATGTGGTTGTGATGGGGTTTTAGCGAGGGATTAGGTGATGTTTTGGGCATTTCAAACTTTTAGAGTTGGTTGCTCAATTCAGGTGGTTTTGGGTCTCTGAATTGGGTGCACAGGAGTGAGGTTTTGATGCCTAATTGAGTTTTGCATAGACACATTTGAATTGGTTCTGAAGATTAAACTGGTTATTAGTGAGTCCAGTATCGTGTTCTCTCAAGTATGTGATCTCTATGTTAGTGAATAGTGCTTCTGTCGGGCATGCAGGGCATATATTCGGTGTTGACTCTATCCCAATGATCCAAAAGTTGTAACAGTACAATCAGATCCTAAAGGCCAGTTGCCTCATGCATAATACATGATCTGTTTTTTATGCTAATTATTAATAAGATAAATTTAGCTTTAACCTCTGCTATGTTCTCTACAACCATTTTATTGGGCCCCTCTATTTTTCCTATATAGAATGTAATTGACACGTTGAAAAGTCTTTCCACACCTGGTGGCAGGGTTAACAAAACCGGGAAAGATTTTTGTAATCGGGAAAGATTTTTTGTAATCGGGAAAGATAAATGTTTGATCTTGTAAAATAATTTTCTTTTATTGCTTACCTTTATGTTTTGTTACCAATTTTATTTTTCGTAGCAACGCACGGGCATTGAACTAGTTTTTATAATAGGAATATGAGTCAAGTCCGGAATCAACAAGATACTAATACATATCCAAAATACCATAAATGATAACTATTTGATAATGAACTTAACAACAAGTACTTAACCACTGAGAAATATAAATATTGAATTATTGAAAAAGGGTGGAATGATGTCTTTTACTAGGCTTATAGTTCAAACTTAGAAAAGATGTATTTGTGCATTTTAGTAATGTTAGATTTCAAAATAGGTCTAATATTTTGACACTTTGGTACTTATGTAGGATAGCGGAGCTATCTTAGCTATAAGCTAGTCAAATAGCGAAGCTATTGCTAGTTATAGCACTTGTAACTAATATAGTTGAATATTGGTTTGTAGCTATAGCGCTTGTAACTAATCTAGCTATTTAGAACACTGAAATGGAGTGTGAGACCAGCTACTAAGTACTACTCCCTTTAGCCACAAATAGTTATCATTTTGGATATATATATGTAACCAAACTTTCAAAACTTTGATTGTCAACACCTTTTAAAATATCTAAATTGGATTCATAGAAATCATATGTGTAAGTTTACCTTGAAAGTACTTTTGTAATGTTATAATTTTATTGGTTTTTATAAATATATTATAATAGAACAAAGTGGTATTTAAATCTTCATTTTGTGATGTGTTTAACCTCTTCATTACTCTCACCCCTAAATCCTAATCAATGGCGCACAAATTACTCCACCAGTCCAACCCAAGGTTCCAAAAACGGTCGAAAACCGCTTGTACCGCTCTAGTTTGAAAAGCGAAACCACTTGATTTACTGATCAAGTTCAAATTCAAATTCAGAAAATTTTAAAAAAATTATCAAAAAATTCTCTCAAATTAGTATTAATATCTTTATGGCCTCTTGTGTGAATATTTTTTAAAAAATGAAGTTTGGAGACATTTTTGAGCCATTCGAAATGTAGAAAATAGAAAATAAAAAAAGAAATTAGAAGTATTTTTAGTAGCAATATTTGTTCATGTATGTCAAGTAGTAATATTTACTTCAACATATTTTAGTAACAACATTTATTTAATTATATTTAGTAGCAATATTTGTTCAAGTATATCAAGTAGCAATATTTATTGAAATATGTCAAGTAGCAATATTTGTTCAATTATGTCAAGTAGCAATATTCGCTTAGCGGTTTGAACAGATTTCAAATTCGTTTGACTTTTCAAATCGTTCAGTTTTGAACTAATTTCGTTTGGTTTTTGCAAATTACGGTACCACTGGGTTGTCAAAATTCAAGATCGAAACAGTTTTGTTAACTCTACTCCAACCCCACTCATCTAATCTGGCAATCCCAATCCAATACAAGTCCCAGTAGACCAACTCCAACATTAAGTGTATGTTAGGAAAATACCGCCCCATCTGTTCAAGTTTATAACACCCTATGAAATTATCTGGAGGAAGTACCTCAAAAACCTAAAACGTCTTCTAAAAAAACAGAGTAGTATCCATGGCAGAACAACAGTCTGTGGATTGGTTTTGAAATGCACGGTAGTCTGTCTTCATAGGCGGTGTTTCTTGGGCAGAATGGGCTGGGTAGCAGTCCCCGAACCGTTTCCGTAGTAAGCGTGCGCTCCGTATTTCTCCTCACGCCACAGGAAATATTTTAGAACAGTGTTTTAATGCTTTTTTCTTATTATATAAATTTTAAAATAAACAAAAAGGTAAATAATCATCATCTATCATTCATTCATATTTCAATATTTATGCAAATACTCTAATGTAGTAGATTAGTGGGCATAGTGTGGTGGTGTTATGGGCTGAGAGAGGCAGTGGGAACTGCGAAGGCAACAGGGCCACCTATTGCCACTATGGATTTGGGCTGTTGCTAGCCTGTCTGGTGTTGGCGACTTGGACACATGAGAGAGTATTGGATTTTATGAGTATGTTTGTTTTTACTGACTCTAAAAGTAAAATAAAAAATAAATAACCAGATTCTACGAATTAATTCTCACAATCCAGTCTATCCATATTTATATCCTTCTAGCTTTTAAAAAACCAACTTTTTTACGACTACAATCTAGAATCAGCTTTTAGATAATACAAAGCAAAAACAAACTACCCATGTTTATATCCTTCTGTCATGAAGGCAGGGTGATGCTAATGACTTAGCAAAACATGCTAGTACTGGTCATGTTGGGCGTTATCTCATGTTAAGCTTGCCTGTGGGGTTTAAAGATGTATCTCTGTTCAAAGCATACACGAATGTTTGTACGCTAATAGATGTTGATCGGAGGAGTAGCAAGTTCTCTTTTTGTCCACGTACATGCGATACGAGGATATTATGGATAAGACTGACGAATTTGGACGTACTGAGTAGTGTTTTCCACGCGAAGGTAGCATCAAATGCAGGCTGCCGGGCAAGCGCATGCGATGCGAGCAAGGGTGCCAACGGTCGACTGAGCCGAATGCAACGGGCAGAATACTTCGATCCAATCCTCGCCGGGTAAGGAGCCCACGTTTAATGACAACCCAACGGTCACCTGAGTACCTGACTCCCTAGTAGTACTTTTGTGTAGCTGCTGCTGCAACCCGCACGAGACTTGCAATAAAGAGGAAAGGAACGCCTTGATTCTTCTAGCCGTTACAGATCGGGAAACAAAATCCCACCTTGGTCCTTGCCTGCCTCGCTAGTAGAGTACTGCTACTCCCCTCCCCAAATCATCGCCTTGAATCCATCCCGTTCCAAAGATCAGACGTCCAGTCCAAGAGATCCATCCATTCCTACGCGTCTCGAATCTCTCCCTCCCTGTGTGTGATTTCTAGCTCCCGATGGCTACGGCGGCGAGGTCTCCGTCCCCGGGCCCGGCGAGGCCGTGCTGCGCCATGAGGAGGAGCGCCGACTCCAGCCCCTTCAAGCCCGTCGCCGCCTCCTCCCCTTTTGGTAACGTCCCCCTCTACCTGAAGAAGCGTCTTTCCTTTCCTTGCTCGTCATTCTTCTTGATTTCTTTTTCTCTCCCCTTTTGCTGGGCTTTTCTTTCTTCCTGGTTGTGCTCCCTTCCTGCGATCGATGCCCCTTTTTTTTTCTTCTGTTTCTTGATCTTTTTGGTATTTTTCTTCGAGGATCTGCTGGCTTGCACTGTTTGGAGACGAGTTCTTGATCCTTTTCTTTTTTTTCCCACCCTGTTCCTGTGTGCAGATTCTCCACGTAGGAGCTTCTCCGTCTGCAAGAACGGCGCATCGCCGCGGGCGTGGTGCGCGGAGAAGGAGAACGAGCAGCGGGACGCGGCGAGGACTCCCAAGGTTCGCTCCGGCGCCTACGGCAAGGGCTTCATGGCGCCGACTATCTCCGCCGCGTCCAAGGCCTCGCCGAGGAAGAAGGTGCTCGGGGAGCGCAACGAGCAGCAGCACCCCGTCCCGTCGTCCCCCAGCGATCTCGCGCAGAGGCCCAAGGGACCACCCGAGGCGGCCCTGGAAACCCAGCGCCGCCTGCGGCTCTCGTTCGACGGGGCTCTTGCCCCTCCCGCGGCCGTGCCCGTGGCATCGGACGGCTCCCGGCACTCGTTCGGTGGCGAGGAGACGAGGGTGGAGAATCCCATGCGCAAGAACCACCACCACCACCACTACCACGCGACTGGTGTCGCTGCTGCTTCGTCGGATGTGGAGCCGTACCAGGCTGCGGTTCCGTACGATCCCAAGACGAACTACCTGTCGCCGAGGCCTCGGTTCCTGCACTACAAGCCCAACCCGCGCATCGAGCTGTACCGGGAAGACGAGAGGCGGCTCGAGGACGGAGAGTGCAGCGAGGACACCGACACCACTGCTGCTACGGAGGAGGAGCTAACAGAGGAAGAACAAGAGCAAGCGCAGCCGTCATCGGCACCAAATGACTTGCCGGAGGAATCACCGGATCTGGTCGCTCCGGCTGCCGTTCCGGCCGAGGCTAGCGTCCTGCCCCCGGAGCCTGTGCCCGGTTCGCCGCGGGCTCGTGTGCCGACACCGGAGTCTGCGGCGAGTTCCCCGCGTGCTCGTGCCCTGACACCGGGGCCTAGTGCGACTTCCCCGCGAGCTAGTGTGTTGCCACCGGAGCATGAGGCTTCGGCGAGCTCCGCGCGAACTCGTTGCAAGCAGAGATTTTCGCTGAGGTTCCTGTTTGCTCCCCTTGCTTTGGTTCTGTTCATGGCTGCTGCTTTCGTCTGCGTGCCGCCGCCGCCGGTTTCTCCGGTAATATCAAACACCGCCTTGTCGAAGGTGTCAGAGTTTCTGTCAGTTCAAGAATTGCATCCTGTGGAGTTGGCTGCTTGGCTGAAGCAATGGTCAAGCAGTTCGTTGGATTTGGTAACATCCTACTGGGAGGCTCTTGCTTCTGCGCGAGAACCAGAGTTTTTTGGTCCGCACTTTGTAGCCAATTTTAGTGCTGCTGCAGCTGCAGATGCAGACTATAGTGTTGATTTCTACTACAACTTTGCTGAAACATGGGCAATGCCAAGCGAAGAACCTATTGGTGACATCTTGCAGCAGAAATTGGAGATTCAGGATGTTGTTTCAGCAAGTGATACTGAGTTGATTGCAGAGGTAGAAATGACAAAAGTGGATGACATTACAAGGGAAGAAGAACCAATTCATAGTGCTCAAGAGGAGCAAGAAGCTGTCCCTGCAAGAGCAACTGTCATAGAGGCAAATGAGTATGGTGAAGGCCTTGTAGTGGAGGACTTGCTTAAAGTTGAGATGTCAGAAGAAGTTCCAGGTAGCAATGGTGAAGGGATGGCATCCTTCAGTCAGAATTTGGACATCTCCTCTCACATTACAGGCGAGCCCGAGCAAGTAGATAACTTGGCAAGCAGTGAGGCTTCCTTGCAGCAGGATGTTCAGAGTGATGAGTCCGAGGGGGGGTGACCGCACTGATAGCAAGGAAGATCAGGTGGCCTATCATGGTCTGAATTCAGAAGTGGGGATGTGGCCAGGCTACTTGGACAAAATCTCAAAGCCCACTGCAGTAGGTGTTGCTCTTGCTGCTATTATTCTTTCAGCTGCTCTGGCCTTCCTTTACATGAGGCAGAAACAAGCTCAGGTTGCCATGAATGCCACTGCACCAGCTGAGCAAACCGAGCAGGTTATGGAAACCCAATCTGGTTCAGGGAGCAGTGAGGGGCATCTTCTTGGGAAGGTTTCACAGTTTCACAATCCTGTGGCAGAAGAAACCGAGAGATTTGGTGGCTCTGGTGTTTCGATGTATAGCAGCAGCTTGTCGTCTGGGCACGGCAGGAGGAGGAAGGCCAAGGAGGAAGAGAGCCTGAGCCTTGAGCCAAGGTCGAGGAGGGAGTCCACGGCGTATTCCACGTCATCTTATGGCAGTTTCACCACCTATGAGAAGATCCCTGCCAAGAAAGTAAGCTGCAATTGTTTTTTTTTTTAATCTTTTCATCCTAGTTCATCCGTATACAATCGTTGCTGTCTGTAACCTTTTCATGAACTTGTTATGCAGAAGAACAAGGAGGATGAGGCGATGACCCCAGTTCGGCGTTCTAGCAGGTTGATGAAAAGTCAAGTCAAATCTCCTGAGGCCTCCTAACATGTGCAGTTAGCGATCTAACTACTTTGTAGGGGACCTAACTCTTAGCTTGCCACTTTGTATTGGACAGATATATGTTGATAAATAACAGCAGAAACAGCTTTCTGCTGTTATTTTCTTCAAAAAGATTAGGATTTCTGTTTTTATTGTTAGAATTGCTTAAGTTTGCACAAATGATTGTGGACATGCTTATTCTGCTGTTCTCTAATTGAGATGATTCCTCTTCTGCACCTTTGATGTTGTGTTTGCTAATTGGATGTAGATCCAAATCTGTATAATCCATATCCTTTCTTCACGGTGCACTGTTTCAAACATGGAGATGGTTCTTGGATTACCGTTCCTGTCTTTACTGTCAAAAAGGGGTGGAGTATCGCTGTTGGTTAAATCATGGTTGTCCAGACATTCATAGTTCGAACGGTGCCGTGTTTTGTTTCTTGGTTGTATGTCAATTTTGCGGGGCAGATTTTTGGTATACGGTTTATAGGGACTTAGCTTCTGCGATCTTGGGAGCATTGTAGTTCCTCTCATAGATGCATTCTGTTTCAGATTTGTGGTGTGCTGCTATTGGTTTGCTTTGCTCAATAAATGGGTCTTGATCGTGAGTACTGGGCTTTCGACGATACTGGGCTCTCCGGTTGCTTATTCATAGTTTTTTATCCTACATTGCTACCTAGCACAATGCTGAACCTGATTGACTGTAATCGAATGGAGAAACATGCCTGTTACAACCTGTAGTATTTCACAAGATGCATGAAAATTGAGCAGGCTAGTTATGGACTTGTAGTTGCAAACAGCACGAGAAGCCTTCAGTTTCGTCAGGTCTTTGGGCGTATTTGTTGGATCCGGGAAAAATCTTCCCGAATCCTAATCCTATGTGTATCCTGGCACTACTCTAGAAAAAGTAAAGATGATATCATGACATATCAAACATACTTTATAATCAGAGTTTTACATTAAAAATGGCACATATGCCAAATAAAGTAAATACAGCGAAAGCAGAAATAAACAATAGTAAAGCCCAATGGACTACTGGGGAAGCGGCCTAGATATTTAGGTCCTCACCACCATCGTAGTATAGCTCATCTAAAAACAACAATTTAAACATTTTTAATGTTTTTAATGGTTGAATTTTGCATAAAGCAGCAAGTTTTTAAATATTCTAATAAAGATTCAATTGCATAATTTTATTTTTTAAACATTTTTAACCCAAGAATCATCCATCCAACCCATCATTTTTCTGAAATCATTTTTGAAATATGTGAAAAGGCTTGTTTGGCATACCCATGACTGTGCGTACAGGTAATTGATTAGTTTCACAGGCTTGCTTAGCATGCCATGACCGCGGGTGCGGCTAATCGATTAGTTTTACATTTTGCAAATGTTATATAATTTTACCCACAAAACATGATTCCCGCTAAGGCTTTATCACTGAAAGGGCTAAACCACCCTAGTTAGAAACCTCTTTTTGTGTCGTGTGGTAATCTAAACCAACCTCACATTCATCCAAATGGCACAACTAACAATAGGATGTTACAAAATGGATAGCCAGGTATGTCTATATACCAGATTTGTGGTAGTACGGTAATGTTTTACATTCAGCAGCTCACAGACTGATCATTAATTGACCAAACGGGCTTTCAATCAACCCAACAACCACTAGTCCAACCATTCTTGCCCAATCTAAACTATATTTGTAGTTTCACATGACATTTCATAGAACATTTGTAACATCCTTTTTTTTATTTTTTTTTATTTAATATGCTAATTGTGCATCTTTTGAATTTTTTTTGAATTTTTGGCATTTTCTAGAATTTATTTGGATTTATTTATTATTTTTAAATTAGGTTAATATAGAAAAATATTTAAAAATTTTAAATAAAATTTTGTCAAAAATATTTTGTTTGGGTTCCAAATGTCTCAAAATATTTTCTAAAATTTTTCAGATAATTTTACTAGCTTATTTGGCATATATTTTTTAGAATTATTTTAAATCAAAAAGGTTTTGAAAATTCATATGTATTATTGGGCTGCAACCCATCCATCAGGTCCAACCTGGCCCATCCCATTTAGACACTGCCCAGCTTGCAACCCGCAAATCCTAGATCATTAATTGTTGGATTCCGATCCAACGATAGCTGTTCGTTGGATGCCTGCCATGTGGACGCTCAGGATTCGTCACCGTGTCGTCGCCGCGTATTTGACCTGGACTCCACGCCAAATGCAGTTGGTGAGACCCTATTTATTGCACCGCCTCGTGCATTGTGTAGGTCTCTTCGAGCCGCGTTTTGCCTCATTCCACGTCATCAGAACAGTCGCCGTTCACCCACTTGAGCTCACCGAAGTTCACAAAGCCACTATTGTCTTCTTTGTGTCAGATTTACACTATTGTCGCACCTCCACCGTCGCCAAGGGTCCCTCCGAGTTCGTCATGTCATGCTGCATCAAATCCATCAAGCAGTGTTGCTGGAGAAGTCGTAAAGCGTCACGAGCAGTGTCGTCGTCTTCAAGTCCAGTGGGACTTCACCATCATGAGTCGCCAACCTTCGCCCTTAACCCTAGCCATTAGAACTTCAGCGAACAATTTAGATTGCGCTACATGTCTGCATCACCGTCGCACTCACCGTCATTGTGTCCATCGCATTTTAATCATTGAATCTGTCTCGTATGGCCACAATCTTGCCACATTGCTGAGCCCGCGGCTGCTATGTGTCACGCCAGTGATGCGCTGCACATGCACGTTGATGTTAGCCGTGATGTCATCATTGGCATCAGCCGATCTATGGCATAGTAGATCGGGTTCACGGTAGACCGAGCAAAACCGTGAACCAAGTCCATGCACCGGCCACGTGTCAACACATGATTGGCTGGCTCAGTGGTGACGTCAGTATGACATCATAATATGATTTTTCAGTATAAATTTAATTCACGTAATTAATTATTTAATATTTTCTAATTTTCTTATTTATTCAAATTTTTTGTGAGTCTGTTCTCCCTCATACAAACTCCAATTGAGGCGATTCAAATTTCTACAAATTTGTAAAATTAAGATCTACTTAATGGTGAATTTATTTGATTTTTAGAGATTATTTGCTCTTTGTTTTGGTATTTATTTAGTATTTTCTCTCGTTATGCATAGACGTCGAAGTGCTCAGAGCATTCGATGAAGAATTGCTGACTCAAGAGCAAGGTCCAAAGCATGAACAAGAGCTTTTCTAAGGCAAGTTGTGCTTTAATCATGTTAAGCTCATGTTTTAAAAGTTATATTATTTTAAACTGTTGCATGCTTATTCAATATATAATTATTTCAATTAATTTAGGATTAGTTATTCAATCTAATTGAACTTATGTCGACCTTGTCATTTGTATACGATGATTCATTTGTCACCCTAGTATGATTTCTTATTAGTTGGTAACTATTAATTGCCAATATGGGATAATTAGAATGTGAATAGTTTTACTTAGCCATGCAACGAGTTATTAATATCATTTTATGCATGCAAAGTTAATCTTGCTTAATGGATTATGGAACATGTTTATGAAAAGGTGTATCACGTGTTGTCACATAATGTTGTTGATGGCATGTGGTGCATGGTAATCAACTAAGATGGTAAAATAATGTAGATCAAGGCAAGTGGCAAGAGTTGCAATTTATGGTAGGCCAATGTGGCACTTGGACGATTGCATTGTTATATATGATATATGGAAATTGATGGTATGGATATTGGTTATTATGAGTTTTTGGGAAGTCTTGCCTTGGTCAACCTAAGAATTTAACCTTGCAAGCATTTGAACTAAGTTAGTCATACAACTATATGTCTGGTATAGGACAGACCTAGTTGATTAATTTATAATATCTAGATTTTGGTATTGTCATGGTGGTGTGGGTTCTAAGTGCATGGGTAGACTCACATAGCGCAAGAGGGGGCACTGAGTGTGGTAACTAGTCCCCTCAGTGTTCAAACCTCAGTAGGCAGTACTGGGTTTAGACAAAGCATTATAAAGGTTTTATTATGATCACTCATCTTTGTGGTGATATGATTATATCTTGTGGATAAAGTTCATAATCTTTGTAGAGTGTAAAATCTATTCAAACAGTCGTGGTCACGGTATTGAGCAATACTTAGGAATTACAATCAAGGGTTAGATTTTGATAAAATGAACATAGGATTGGAGGCAGTGTGCCTATGAAAGTATGGAAATTAATCTAAGGTTGAGTCAGTTTATTTGGAAAGTAACAGAGAAATTTATTATTTTTACTATTTGTTTTATTATCATTTCAATCTATTTATGCTATTTATTTGTAAATGTTGCTTTATACAAAATAACCAATTCAACCATTCATTTATAATAAGCCATGCATATAGATATAATAGAATTACATTCTATGCACAACTTGTTGAGTTTTTTAAATACTCACCCCTGCCAATAACAAAATCACTAGTATTTTGTACACCAACTCTCAAAGAGGAGTACCGGGGGAGGCAAACACCTAGGGTGCGAGCCTTGTCAGTTGCTTATGGTATACTGAGGGGTTTATCTACGTTTTCATTTCGCTGTAAATTTGTTATCTAAAGTTTAGCCCTGCATGGCAAAGTATTGTAAGGTCGACCATAAGGTTATTCAACATGTTGATATTAATATATGAAGTCTTTTTTTATGTTTCTGTTGTGTATGATTGTGATATTCATCTATGTTGAGCATATGTACACTAGCGTGATTCTCGACTAGTGCGATATACATAGGGGTCCAGATTTGCATATTTGGGTCCCGACAACGTCAAACCCTAATTTTAATGTTTTAATATAACTTTGTTTGGCTCAAATTCCCAAAAGTCCTAATTTTAGTTCTAAGCATGTCTAAGCAAATTTTCTAAACATTTTAATATTTATAATAAAAAAGTGTATTTGCTTAAGGTTACAATGGCATGGAACAATCAAATTTTACATGCGATATAAACAACTTGGGCATAATTATTCTTTTAAACTAAGATTTAAACTACATTTGTTAAAATTATGCATGCAAATATATTTAAAACAAAATACAATTTAAAAGCTAGGTCCAAGTTGATAAAAAATGTGTAACTTGCCTTGCTTGTATGGTAGGTGCTAAGAATCATCGACTGTCGCAGACTCTTCCAGCTCTCCGTAATCTATACATTGCAAAAATAAAATTCAAATTTGTCATAAACAAGTAATTTAGGATTTTAGATAAATTTAGAAAGAAAACAGAGCCGACCAGAGTTCAAATGGTGAAGAACAGACTTTTGAAAAATTAAATTCAAAAGAAAAGAGAAAGAATTCACTATTTGACATTTTCTAAAATTTTAGAAATATTTTACTAAAGTAAAATCTTTGTTTGTTGCGCAAGCATGACATCAGTGAGCATTTTCTGGTTTTTGAATTATTTTTCTATAGAAAACTGGTTTATGACGCAGAGATGATGTCATAAATTATTTTTAGCTAGATTAATTTTTGTATTGTAAATTATTTGTGTCAATGGCAAGTGAGGCCGGTCCACGGACTTGATCCATGGACCAAGATCAGGTGCAACTTGCACTCGGTGCATCGGTTTAGGCGCATGGGCATGAAGTGTTTAGCCAGCGCGGGCGCAGCGGTGGCATGGTGAGCTCAACGGTGGCAATGGGGGCATGGTCGATGGCGGCCAGCTTAGAGCAGAGGCGGTGGCTTTCAGGTGGTCTTCTGGCAAAAGCGAAGAAAGCGCGGCATAGAATGCATCACATGGGGCTCAGAGTTGGCAATGAAGGCCAGATAGGGGTGCAATACGGTGGAATGCGCTGTTTAGTAGAAAAGTAACAATGGCAAAATTAGTCACATACACTAGAGGAAAAGTGAAATTGATTGAGGATAAAGATGAGCAAAACCATGTGCACAAGATGACACGCTTGTCACAGGATGGGGAGCTTAGGTGTGGTGTGGATGACGCGAGGGTGTGATGGCTTACTGTGAGGAAGAATTCTTGCTTTGTGGCGTTCCGAGAAATTAAGACCGAGAGAAAGTTTGGGGAGTGACAAAATGGAATGGGGCAACGCGATGAACTCAGGGCACTGCTTTATAGGTTGAGAATGTCGGTGGTGCAGCGGGGAATGGCCGGGGAGTGTGGCGGCCAAGCGGCACAAGTGCGACATTATTGTGTACAATAAAGTGCCACTACAAGCAAGAAATACGGTGGGGCTTTGACTATGCACTTGCGGGAGGCTAAATGGGCGACAGTTGGAGCTCCCGTGAAATGGCCATGGTGGGAGGAGAGAGAAGGAGGCACAGGCGAGAGGAAAAGGGCAGTTGGGTCAGGTAGGCCAAAAGGGAAGAAAGGTCAAGAATAGGCCAGGCTAGTGCGAAGGGGAAAAGGGAGGGGTGGGCCAGTTGGACCACATGGGAAGAAAGGAAGAAAGGCCAAAGGCCAGGTCGAAAAAATGGGCATCGGAAAGGCCAAAGGCCGAGTCATAAAAAAGGGGCTTTGGCTTAGGGGATTTTTAAGAAATTTTATTCATTTTCAAATTGAAATAATTACAAAAAATCAAAGACTATAAAAAAATAATAAATAGAGTTCAAAAATTTGTAAAAAAAATTCATAGAAATTACCTAAGATATTTTGAACTTAATAAAAATATTTTCAATGTAAATTGAATTTTATTTTTAAAAATAAAATATTTTATAATTTTGAAAATGGAAAAACAAATTTATAAATTCTAGAAAATTTAGATATATCTAGAAAATCATAAATAATTAATTAAAAAATAATATGCAAATTTTGAGGTATTACAAACCTATCCCCTTAAAAGAAATCTCGACATCAAGATTCGCACTAGTTAGGAAATAGGTGAGGATACTTTGACTTTAATTCTTCCTATTTTTCCCATGTAGCTTCTTCCTATGAATGGTTGCTTCACTAAACCTTGTAGAAGTGGATGGTCTTGCTCTGAGTAATGCGCTCTACTATCTTGAGAATCTTTGATTGGTTGCTCTTTGTAAGTCAGGTTTTCTTGAAGATTTATGGTTTCTAATTAGGCCTGCTTTGTGGGTATTCTAAGGCATTTCTTTAACTGAGATACATAAATTACATTGTGTACTCATAATAGCTCTGCTAGTTGGCTCAGTTGACAAGCAACTTCCCCTTTTCTTGCTAATATAGGGTATGGACCTATATATCTTAGTGCAAGTTTTCTTTTATTTCCAGGTCTTCTTACACCTCTGAGAGGAGTGACACTAAGACACACATGATCTCTGAGTTCAAACACTAACTCTCTTCAACGGTTGTCAGCATAACTCTTTTGTCTTAACTGGGCTAACTTGAGCCTCTCCTTTATAACTCTGACTTTTTCTTCTACTTCATTGATAATGCTTGGCTCGAATAACTGACGCTCTCTAACCTAATACCAAAGGAATAGAGTTCTACATTTCTTTCCATACGATGCCTCGAAAGGTGACATCATTAGGGCTGGCCCAATAACTTTTGTTATAAGAGAACTCTACATATGAAAGATTCTTATCCCAGTTGGTACCATAGTCCAAAGCATAAGCACGTAGCATATCTTCCAATATTTGGTTCACACGCTCAGTCTATCCATCTAAGGATGGTAGACTATGCTGAAATTTAGTAGAGTCCCTGAGTCTTCATGCAAAATTTTCTAGAAACGTGAGGTGACTTGACTACCTTGGTCTCAAACTTTTCTTAGGTATCCCATGTAAACACACAATGTTGTTTACATATAATTCTTCCAATCTATTACCACTATACTTAGTATTCACTGTTATGAAATGGGCCACCTTAGTGAGATAATCCACTATTACCTAGATAGAATCATGACTTGCTTGCGTTCTAGGAAGACCAGTGATTCCATCCCAAGCTCTTCCCATTTCCATTCTGGGATTGGTAACGGCCGCAACAAACTTACTGATCTCTGATGTTCTGCCTTAACTCTCTAACAAACATCACAGGGGCGATGTACTCTGCAATTTTATCTCTTCATGCTAACCCACCAATATTTTTCTTTCAAGTCCTAGTACATCTTTGTATTGCCAAGATGAATGGAGTATGGTGATTCATGAGCTTCTTGAAGAAGTGTCTTCTTTATTTATTTATGGTGCAGTACACACAACCAATTCTCATACTAAATGGTACCTTGTTCATCTTCTAAAAATCCTAGTGATTTTCTCCTCATGTTCTTCTTCATCTCTTGGATATCTTCGTCTGCTTTTTGAGCTTCTCTAATATGATCTCAAGTGTGGGTTGCACTTTGAGTGCATTCACTGATCCTTAAGCGACTATCAACAAATTCAAACATCTCATTTCCTGATACAATTTAGGTTGGTTTTCTTTAATCCTTATTATATTAACATGAACCTTCCTGCTTAAGACATCTGCTACAATATTTTCCTTGCCACGATGATAATGGATTCCCAAGTCATAATCATTTGTCAACTTTAACCATCTCCTTTGCCTCAAATTGAGCTATGACTGGGTAAATATACACTTTAGGTGTAACACCCCGGCGCTAACGCACCGCGAATGCTACCAAAAAAAAACCTGAATAACAACCGACACCTCTACGAAAAGACTGAAACTGAAGTTAATCTCTAAACTCTTAAACCGGTTTGAAACTAAGTCACCGAAATTTACAAAATTTCGGCATGACCTCTCTAGAACAGAGGACATCCACTCAGCAGACAAAAGAACAATAGCAGTATATGATATCATTCTAACAGGTCCTTAGATAATCAATCACATTTTCAATCGGTAATTAACCAACTACGCAACGCCGATCAACACAATACAATCGCATTTATTACAACCATTATTAATGAAACAATTAACAAGATTGTTGGTGACCGAAGTCGTGCACGTGCTCTACTCCCATCCCGGTGAGTCAGCTTCAAGGCACCTAAAACAGGAAGTAAACAAGCGTGAGTCCAAGACTCAGCAAAGTGCAACATTAATAAAAAGTAATGAATTCAATTGAATTACTTTTACTCTAGAATTTGATATAACCATTACTAAATGGAAATTCAACCAGTAAAAGAAGCGATAACTAACTCCACTTACCACAACCAACTCGAAAACATAACTAAATCTTACCCCTGCCTCAATAAACATTTCTGGATGAGTCCACGCCTCAATCCTCAACCTGTTCTTCCCATTCTCATCAATCCCATTTATCAGTTGCAACACACAATGCAAGGGAATGCATTTATGCTTTCATACTCAAGTGCACAAAACATACAAAAGAAGAATCTCATATCCATACATCACAATCAACTCATTAAACATGATTCATCACCGTAAATGCAATACAGATGCAAATATGCCATACAAAAGCAGAATATCATATCCATACATCACAATCAACTCATTAGATATGATTCATCATCGTAAATGCAATACAGATGCAAATATGCCATACAAAAGCAGAATATCACATCCATACATCACAATCAACTCATTAAACATGATTCATCATCGTAAATGCAATACAGATGCAAATATGCCATACAAAAGCAGAATATCACATCCATACATCACAATCAACTCATTAAACATCATTCATCATCGTAAATGCAATACAGATGCAAATATGCCATACAAAAGCAGAATATCATATCCATACACCACAATCAACTCATTAAACATGATTCCTCCTTGTCAATGCAATGCAGATGCAAATATGCTTACATGTTCATATGCTCATTTCATTTCACAATTCTCATGCATATTTCACAATTATCATGCATATGATGCATCATGCATGTCTCATTTCCTCATTTAGCACATACCGGTATTGCCGAGCACCACCCGTCGATGCGTGCCCTCAAACCCAACCATCCCGTGGAAGGGCACGCAAAACAGGACTTGCCCGCTACCCGTAGCGGGTCCTCACGCTTCACCGCTCCCATCCACGCCGAAGGATGGGACTACTGAGTAGGAACTTGAGCACTCGGATTAGTCATACTTCCATATAACTTTCTCACCGCCCTTGCTCAATGCAATTCATGAATGCACATATGCAAATGCCATTCCTCACATTCATATCCATATTCTCAATACTCATATCCGCATTCCCAACATTCATATTCATATTCTCAACTCTCATATTCATATTCTCAACACGCATATTCATACTCTCAACACTCATATTCATATTCTCATCATTCATTTGCATATTCTCGACACTCATATCTACATGGTCACAATTATCATTACTACACCCGTTAAAGTCATAATCCATTTTCATGATCACCAAATCATCCATTCTTATTAATCAAACCTCATTACTTCATTATTCACATTATCCTATCATACTAGTGATAATAGTATGATATCTCAAAACGATAGCTCTTCATAATCGCAAGGTATCATGTCATTCAACTTTCGACACAAATCATTTCAACCAACGATACACTTGCATCGGATTACTTAACCTTTTCATCAAAAGACAATTACCCTACTAGATGTGCTTATAAACACAAATGCAACCATAGCGTAAGTATATACATCACACAAGCAATCAACTAGATACCGTATAAGAGATATACGGGTTACACTTACATATAGACTCGTTTTAAATAATGGCATAACCATTTAACCATTCTCATTCATCATATCGCATGAAAAATCAAACATGACAATATTAATGTAGCACATGGGTAACGGTAATATTGCAAAAATATAATGGCCACTTAAGCCACAACCACCACAACGCACTTGCCTTAAACCTCTTGGAACAGTGTGGCGAGAAGTTGATGGCACTCCCGGGGTCACACCACCTGCAAATAGGCATAACCCACTAAAATCATGCCAACCAATTAACCACACAACTCAAGACAACCACGATTCTACACGCCCTCGAAAACACGAAAACCAGAAATCATCCAGCGGGACAGCAGACTTCCAACAAGCATAACTTGAGTTTAACAACTCCAAATCAAATAAACGAGTACATTTTCTCTAACTACAGGAAAATTCCCATTTTTTTCTAGGTATACAAAAAGCATGATTCGGCCTCTAAGTTCCCCTAATCCGCAGGAGGGAGAGGCCAGCAGGGGCATAGGAGGAAGACTGGGGGGAATCGGCTGTGCTGGAGGCGCATGGTCCAAGCCTGGACTGGAGGATTTGGGGGAAAACGAAATAGCTAGCCAAAAGATCTTAGCCACACAACAGTAGAGAGAGAAAGAAAGGTGAAAAGAAAATCCTAGGATCAAGAAAATGAAAACGGTTCCGGTCAAAAACCCAGGAAAACGGTTTTGCGGTATTACATCAGGTTTTTATGATCCATATAGATCTCACAACAATTACCAATGAGGTAATGCTACTAAATCTTTAGACCATGCATAGTCGCAACTAGCTCTAAGTTATGTGTAGGGTAGTTTCCTTCGTGAGGCCTTAGCTGATGTGATGCATAGGCTATCACAACGTTCCTGCATCAATATACATCCCAAACCCTGTCGGAAGGTGTCACATAAAACCTCAAAATCCTTAAGAATGTCAAGTAGGATTAGAACTAGGGCAAAAACAAGTTTCACCTTTATTTCTGCAAAGCTCTTCTCACTTGCTTTTGTCCAATCAAACTTCTTTTTTTCTTTAAGAGTTGGGTCATCGAACGTGTAATCTTAGAGAATTCTTTTATGAAACGTGAATTGTATCCAGCCAAACCAAGAAAGCTTCTACTTAAGTGACCGACTTTGGTTATTCCAAACTCATTATAGATTCCACTTTAGTAGGATCTACTGTTATTCCTCCTGCTGATACAATATGTTTGAGAAAACTTACATCTTTCAACCAAATTCACACTTATTGAATTTGGAATAGAGTTGGTGATCGTGGAGTTTTTCCAATACTAGCCTCAGATATTCCTCATGCTCCTCATCTTTGGAGTAAATAAGGATATCATCAATGAGCACCTCTACAAATTTATCCAAAAATTCCATGAATACTTTATTCATCATATTCATGAAATAAGCTAATGCATTGGTCAACCCGAATGACATAACAATAAACTCATAAAGTCCATATCAGGTGGTAAAGGTTGCCTTGGGTACATCATCCGATCGGATTCTCAACTGATGATATTTAGACTGCAGATCTATCTTAGAGAAAATGCTAGCTCCCTTCAACTGATCAAATATGTCATCTATCATGGGCAAATGATATTTATTCTTAATTGTAGCCTCATTGAGGGATTTGTAATATATACATATCATCATTTTGTTGTCCTTCTTCTTGACAAAAAGGACAGTTGCATCCCAAGGTGATGAGCTAGGTCTGACATATCCTTTATCTTGTAGCTCCTAAATTTGCTTCTTCAGCTCAGCCAATTCATTAGCGGGCATCCGATATGCTCTCTTTGATATTGAAGATGTAATAGGGATGAGATCAATCATAAACTCTATATCTCAATGAAACACTCTTGCTTTGCTTCATCTATCGCTATATCCTCACGAGCATATTTGGGCAGCTGATTAAATTTGTAGAGATATTCTGTAACTGTATGTCCTCCATGATAAAAGAACCAAACTCCTTTAGAGAAATGATGCCAGAAGGAATGTGAGCTTAGCGAAAGGCTTGCACGAACTCTTCCCAGGTGATAGCCTAGGTGTTATGGTAGGTGACATGGAAGTTGTCCCATCATGCTAGGGCAAGTCCATTATGTTGGTGAGAGGTGAATAGGACTCCCAATTACCGCACTTAGTGAAATCTAGCTTCTTCCTGATGTTCTAGAGCCAGTCATCAGTATCTACAGGCTCAGAATTACTAGATAAGATAAGAGGTTGTGTTGTCAGGAACTCTAATAGCCTAGATTAAGGATGAGCATGTGTTGGAGGTGGAACAGTCTAAGCAGTCTGGTGTTGTTGATAGTCTGTGCCAAAAGTTGAATCAATTGGTTCTGATTGGCCATCATTGGTTGCCAATCCGGTCCGCTAGCTGGAGGGGTTGGTGGAATTGGTACGTTCTCATTCTCAGGGGTGTTGTTGAGGTTGAATCGACTACCACTAATTGATTACTGATTCTCCATCTATTGGTTGCTTCAAGGGTTAGATGAGAGAATGGACAAAAACTAAAGGTAAATAAGGTAACGCCAACACAAAGTCAAATGAGAACTTAGACAAAAACCTTAATTTATTTATAACTTGTTGATTGTGGCTGCCCACAAGAGGAAGGGCAGCTCACAATTCCGATTCTAGCGTAATAATAAAAAGATAGTCTATATTATATAGGTGCTACTATCTCTATGATCTGGGGGTCTCTCCCTGCACTGAAGATTCGAGGTTGCCTTTCTTAAGTAGAGCAAACTTCGCGTCCTGCAGTCTTTGATTGGTAAGCCTCAACTCCTCTAAGGTGGTCTGATAGTTCTGATCCATTGCCTCTGTTAGAGCCACCTGAGAAGTGAGAGTGGGTGAGGGCTTCGTCTCGGTGGTACGGTAGGAGCTGTGGGCACTGGCACAAGCTTAAATGGAAAGTAGTGGAAGGAGGTGCTACTCAACTCTGGTGCGTATAGTAGACCCATCACTTGAATGGCTTCTCGGGCTGCATCATGGATCCTGGAGAGGAAAGAGTCCTTGACAACTAGAGCATCAAAAATATGGTAGACCTGAGCGTCTTCATCGTTGGTGGAGAGCAGGGTTCACAATCTTGATTTCGCTCGAATTACCGTCCCTGGCCGAAGAACGAAATTTCGGCGAGATCTCGAAAATTCAAACAAATTTTGGCCAAAATGCATAAATAGATTTTCAAATCTGGTTTGGAGCTCCCAGTTGGACCGAAATCTCGCCGAGATTTCTGAGATCTTAGTTGGTTTTGCCGAGATCTCAACAAAATTGCACTAAGCGAAAAATAGCTCAAATGATGTTAAAAATTTTTGAAATTTTTTGAAGGTTTCTGACACATCAATGATGTTCTCATAAAAATTTTGGATGATTATCAAATTTGTGAAATTTTTAAAAATTCAAACATTGCTACTATCCTGATAAAACGCTGACCAACAAGTTTGAACTGAATGAAAAATGAAACAAACCACATTATAAAATTTTGAAAAAATTTTACCATGTTATTAAGTATCAATAATGTTCCCATGAAATTTTTAGATGATGATGAAGCTTCATTAATTAAAAAAAAAAGAAAGTGCTACTGTCCTGATAAAAGGTTTACCGGCAAACTTCAACCAAATGAAAAATGGTACAAAACAAGTTTAGAAAATTTTGAAAATTTTTGTGTATAGTATTGATGTATCATCAATGTTTATATAAAATTTTTATATGATAATCAAGCTTCAAGAAGTTCCAAAAATTCTGACAGTGATACATACTCATAAAAGCCTCACGATTAATACATAGATTTGCTTTAGCAACAAAAAAATATTTATTTTTTTTTAAAATTTTGAAAAAAAGTTATAAGGAAGTGCTTAAGATCTCATAAAAATTTTGAATCATGATCACACTTCAGTGAATTTATAAAATTCTTACAGTTGCAATGTACCATTTATGTTCTTTCTGTTTTTGATTTTTGAAATATAACAAATGAAGTTCAATGCATACATAAATTTGATTGGGAAAACAAAAAAAGTTAAATTTTTTTGAAAATTTTATATAATAGTACTGAGTCAATTATTAAGCTTTTATAAAAATTTTGGATCATTATTAAACTCGAGAAAATTTATAAAATTCTGACAAGGTTGCTGTCCCAATTATGTTCATTCTATTTTTGATTTTTTAAAGTTAACAAATAAAGTTAAATTATTTTTAAAATTTTTAAGTATGATCCTATACTTCCAAAGATGCTATCATAAATTTTTCACATCATTATAAATTACGTACAATTTTATAAAAATCCAACAGTATTCCTGCAGATTTTAAAAAATGTCTCAAAAATTTGGTTTTTTTATCAAATTTTCATAGGAGATGACTTTCTTAAGGGTTATTGATCAATTTCTGGTCAAATTCGATCAAAAAATGGCAAAAACCAGTCAAAAACACTGAGATCTCCGTGAGATATGACAAGATCTCGCCGAGATTTTCGAGATTACTGTAGCAATTTAATTTTTTTTTTGAATTTTTTCACTCCAGCCGGCATTTCAAATCTCGTCCCCGTCCGGTAAGTGAGATCTTGTCAGTTTTTGGTGAGATTTTGAACCCTAGTAGAGAGTAAAACTTCCACTCTCCAAGATTCCCGGGTACCCATCATGGTATGATAGCCCTAGAAAGTGGTGGGCATCTCCTGGAGACCAAGATATCTCATCATATCCCAAAGAATCTTCACTCAACCTCTAGCGTAGAGTCCTTGTGAAATAGCAATGGGAACTTCAGCCATCTACAATTTTTTTTTTAAAAAAATAAACCAGATTTTAGAAAATGTTAAGTATAAAAGAAAATTTTGAATTTAAATCCTTAAGGCTCATCCAATCCATGGCCATGTCCTACAGTCGATATGGATCTGATAAAACTTTTGTCAGACCCGGGTGAAACACTTTTGAATCCTCTGTGTATCTTGTACTAGTCTAAGAAAAACTAGTACACATAGTAAAGATGATACCACAACATATTAAACACCCTTTATTAATAATTGGAGTTTTACATTAAAAGTGGCACTTGGGCCAAATAACGTAATACAGTGGAAGCAGAAATAAAATAGTAATAAAGCCTAATAGAACTTTGTTGGGCTCAAATTCCCAAAAGTACTAATTTCAGTTCTAAGCATGTCTAAGCAGATTTTCAAAACATTTTAATATTATCATATAAAAAGTGTATTTACTTAAGGTTACAATGGTATGGAATAATCATATTTCAAATGTGGTATAAACATCTTGGGCGTAACTATTCTTTTAAACTGGGATTTGAACTACATTTGTTAGAATTATGCATGCAAATACATTTATAATAATACTATTTAAAACTTAGGTCCAACATGATAAAAAATGTGTAACTTGCCTTGATTGTAGGGTAGGTGCTCATAATCGTCGGTAGTCACGAACTGCTCTAGGACTTTATAATCCATATGTTACAAAAAGAAAAATTCAAATAAAATAAAATAAAATTCAAATTTGATATAAACAAGTAATTTTGGATTTTAGATAAATTTACATAGAAAAGTGGAGCTGATCATAGTTCAAACGACGAGGAATGGACTTCTAAAATTAAATCCGAAAGAAAAGAGAAAGAATTCACTGTTTGACATTTTCTAGAATTTAAGAATTATTTTACTAAAGGAAATTCTCTATTTATTGTGTAAGCATGACGCCAATGAGCATTTTTGGGTTTTTGAAATTATTTTCTATAAAAAAACTGGTTTATGATGTAGTGATGATGTCATAAATTATTTTTGTATTGAAAATGATTTGTGTCAATTCCACGGACTTGGTCGATGGGCCAAGACTGGGTGCACTAGTTCGAGCACACGGGCATGGAATGTTCGGCCAGCGTGGGTGCGGCGGCGGGCATGGGCATGTTCGGTCTAGGGATTTTGAGACATTTTAATTTATTTCGATTTTAATTAATTATAGAAACTCAATGACTCTTTTAGAAAATACTAAATAGAGAAAAAAAATTAGAATAAATTCACAGAAATTCTATGTGATATTTTGAACTTAATAAAAATATTTCCAACCCAACATAATTTGAATTTTAGTTTTTACAAATAAAATACTTTTATAATTATGAAAATGGAAAAACACATTTATAGAATCCATAAAATTAAGATAAATCCCAGAAAATCATAAATAATTAATTAAACAATTATATGCAAATTTTGAGGTGTTACAGTACCACTTAATGCTGACTTTACCTACAGAATTCACATTGAAATTAGAACAAAACCTGCAGCTTATTTTTCGGACCCAATGAACAAGCCATTCAGGTTTCACTATTCAGGTTCCTATTTTCTCGTTGGTGTATCTTTATCCCGAGCAAGCTACCATCGTTTGTATAAATAGAAAACATCCTGGTTGTAAACTCTATAATTAGCTCGAGTGTGTATTATAATCAATCGATTCTGTCTATGTTTCAAAAAAAAGAATATCAAATTCATGTTTTGAGAATAATTTGAGGGTGATCCACCTCCAAATTTTTTATGATTTGTGTATATATCTTTGAAAAATCATCTAATTTGTGAACAAATAATTTTTGAATCGCACAGAGCTTGAAATCAACCTAATACCCAGACATTTTTTGGTTTTTGCCGACCGTCAGGTGTCACTACTCACTAGCCGGTACTAGTTAAGTATGATGATGTTTTGCAATGCTACATAGTAGCGAAATTTCGTAGTTCTACTGAAATATTTGTATCCGGGAGAAATAATAGAGCGAATTTTTTAAAACTGGATTACCCAACCAGGAGCGGGAAAGCAAAGGAATCTCTACTACTTCTAATTAGAAGTTGGTGACGGTCATCCGTTCTCCTTCAGAACATCTAATCTGTTGGATCTGACACGAATGACTGAGATGTTGCCGAGATATGCTTCACTTAATGTGTATATGAAAGAAATTATATTTTATTATATAATTTAGGATCCTTTCTACTTACATAGGCTGATATGGCCCTCGTTGCCGACCACGGCGGCGCCGCCTCCGTCAAGGCCGAGGTATGTTGTTCTTTGCCTTTTTCTATTCAGTTCTTGTCGTACGAGTTGTTGCATTGTGTCGATTAGATTCTGGGCGCCACATCTGGCGGGCTCGTATCGTGTACTACTTACTGTCTGTGTTGTTATGGAGCGATCTGATTGTGCCAGCGAACCGGATGTAAGTGTGATTACATTGCTTCAAATAGCTTACAAGCATCCAACTTGGTGTTTTAGTTTGTTCGAAGAAACTATCCTTTTGGGAGTAATTGTATCAGCCTAATGGGATTTGGTGGCCCTGTATGTGACTAAATTAGAATCATTATGACCATTGGTTGGGTGTTTCGGTGCAAGAAACACACCACGTTTTTTTACTGTTTTGCTTCGATACATGACGATTGTTGTACGAAGAGATCATTATTCCCTTTCATCTAGCAAATGGTCTTTTTGTTTTTACACTTATTTTGATGTATGATTAGGTTAGTTTGGAGATCTTTTAGATTGTAAAAAAAGAACCAAGAACCACATAGATAATGGTTGCACTCCTTTTTTATTCTAAAGAAAAGGAGTTCTCATTTCTGTGCCTGCATAATGCCGGCAGACCTGTAGTTTGACTGAATAATGTGCTAGTAGTATACATTGAACAAGACACTGTGTTCAGTGCTGAGAGATTTCGATGGACTTGCTGTTTTATTAGAATTAACGAAAGAATTACTTTGTGCCCATAAGTTCAAATACATCAGAGCATGATAGTCTCAAAATAGATTAGATTAGGCTCATCTTGGTATTTGTTGGCTTGCCCTGAAGCATTTGGTTTGAGTAGGTATTTTTAGCTGACAGGATGTATCTGTGTGCATGTGCATGTTACTATGACATTTCATTGAAACATTGATCTTGTATTCTTGGTATGTGAAATGTGTGTGCTAGCACAACTGCACACGCACATTGAACTAGATGACTGACCAGTTCTTACTTTTTGAGTCTTGACATTGCCCCTGATCTGTATAATTACACACCCATTTAAGTTTTGACTAGAAGCTACTATTCATTTCTTTGCCAGAGCAATTGACAAATGATATTTCCATCTATAATCATCCGAGGAGTCGTAAGAAAGGATACCTAAAATTTCGAAAGCCTCTTACATCACCATATGTGTATTGGTCCTCTATGCTCTGTCTTGCACGAAAGTCATGATATTTTTTCTTCTTTTCATGGCATATTGCAGGATGGCTCTGAATGGCTATTTACTAGTAAAAAAGTTGATGAAGCTCATCCATTTACAGTGCATGTGAACTTTGATAAGTTTTCTGAAGGTCTGAAGATGAACCTGCGTTGTTTGTTGGCTGTCCATAATATCACATTTAAACATTGCTTATTCACAAATTACTTTTTGCACATTTACAGGCATTCGTGATTAGCTTGTAATAGATGGTGGAATAGTGACATTTGAAGTTACTGAGAAGGTCGGGCATGATTTGCGCTGTTAGTGTACATTGCTTCTTCCTTGAGCCAAGTTGTCATTCTGGAGGGATGGAAAATTAGTTGGAAGAAACTTTGGGCTTCCTACATTGTCAGCACTCAGCAAAGGTTAACTTAGAACACAGTATGTTCTTGGACGTCATGCATTTAATTTTTACAGTTCCCTTTTAATACAGCATTTTTTCCTCATTAAGAATGTAGCAGAATTCATGGAGTACTTTTATTGACTGAATTATTAGTGTTTCCTTGTTCATAATAGTTCTAAGATGATAAAATTTCTGTCTACTTTCATTTAATCAATATCTATCTGATTTTATAGTCTTATATAGTTACGCAGAAACTAGTACTCATTTCTTGCTTGCTGAGTGCTTATGTTATCTTGTAGTATTGGGTTGACATTGAATTTGGGATAGCTGAAGGAGTTGATTGCATTGCTCTTTCATTCGTAAAAGATTTTAATGACATCAAGCATCTGAAGACTTACCTCTCCATAAAATCATTAGAGCGAGCAGATAACTGACATAATATTATTTCTTGATTTCCTAAACATAATTTGCTGCTCGTTGTTGTAAAATTGTGGTACATTATTTCTTGTACAGGAGTTGTAACTGTAGTGTGATATATATGTGTAAATTGTTTATAATGTGTTGTCTATGTGCTAATGGGAGAGTCCTAGAAATTACCAGCAGCAGGGGGTTTACCAGTGTAGGCACTGATGTTGTTTGACAAGGGGGCATATAAAGTCAAGTATTTGAAATATGCAACTGAAATAATAATTTTAGAGATTCTGCCTGTGATATTAAATTATTAATGTCGAACTTAGCAAGTGAAATGAAAAGGTTATTAAAGCAATAAGGCCAGGCAAGGTGACTCGTTACCTTTTTACTGCTAAACTGCTTGACGCTCGGTGAGGCGACAGCATACACACATCCTAAGTTAGTATAGTAGCAAATAAATCAGTAATATTGTATGTAATGCATTCCTTCATATTGCTGGTTCTTGAGCCCATTTAGCTAAAATGTCAGATGAACAGTATTGCAGAGTACATATGGGCCCACGTCGGTCAGCTCTCCCTTACACATCCCTAGCTCTCTCCTCTCTTCTCACTCTCCCGTAGGGGTGAAAACAGGACAGGAAATATCCGCTCGATCCGATCCCGAATCCGTTTAAAATCCGTACCGATGTTATCTGTATCCGTATTCGGAAAATCCGATGTAATATGGGTTAGGATATGAAAGAGCAATATCCGATCCGTATCCGAAAAATCTCATGTAATATGGGTTAGGATATGAGAAGAGCAATATCCGACCCGATATCCGGTAAATATCCGACCCGATATCCGGATAAAATCAGTTATTCTTCCATTAATTTGGTTCATTATTGGATAGATAGAATAGTTGTTTGATACTGGCACTAAAAAACACTACTTTGTTATTAAGTGTGAACTTCAACAAATCAATCAACAAACAAATAGAGTGATGACATAATGCTTTTACCTAAATTGATTTGTTCAACTTATTTGATAAACTTCATTTCTATTCAAATTACTAGAATTAGTTGAGTCACTAAATTGCACCTCTAACTATGCTACTATCCTACATTGAAATAATTATGACTTGAAGCTAATGTTGTAAGGTTAATGCTTCATTCGTTCTTTTACGTACACAATTATGTACTATACTAATATCCGATTATGATATCCGATCCCGACCCGAATCCGTCAGGTATCCGCTCCGTATCCGAATTCCGAATAATCCGAATTCGTATCCGTATCCAACTCCGAATCCCGAAAAAAAATATAGGTTAGGATACGGGACGAGCAATATCCGCCCGTATCCGACCCGATTTCACCCCTACTCTCCCGTCTTAGTCTCTGTTCTCACTCTCTCACTCTCCCGTCTTAGTTTCTCTCCCCCTATTGCTGAGGGCAGAGCATCGGTTAGAAGATGAGGCGGCAACAAGAGGCAGTGGCAATGTGGCGGTCGGTAACGAGGCGGTCGGCTTGAAATCTGGCAGCCACGTCTAGCGGTCGGTGACAAGGCGGTGTCGCCAGCTCAAAATCTGGCGGCTGGCTTGACGTGGTAGCTGACTCCAGGTCTCTCTCCCCAACCTCTCTGGTGAGCACATGAGACAGCATAGCGACATTGATGTATCTCATCCGTGACTAGAGGATACGGGCCTCCGCTACGCTCCGGCAGAAGTTGACCTTCTCTTTAACTATAGATCATAAATTAACACTACCATTAGAGCTATGTCAGGATATGTTATTTACTTTTCTAAAATAGGTTTCGTTTCAAAGCTTACATTCCTTCATATGTTACAGAACTTTACTAGCGATGCATTTCATATGGCAATATCGGTGTGAAAACAAAACTTTATCTTGACAATACTCTATTGTGGTTATTGCATTGCAATTTGTAGATCGTTAGCTGTCAAACTTCAAATCCACATTGGCCTGCTGCTTCTATGTTCTCAGAATATGAGTTCCCATTAAAGTACAAAAAATAGTTAGCACAACAACAAAATCAACCACTCTTGCTCTGTCATTGGAGGTGGGATATGCATGTGTTTCATTGTAGTAAGTTAGGTTCAGTTAACTGATAGAAATGACAGAGAAATTTGGGTACTTGTTGCAAAAGGCGAATTCTCAACGCGTTCCTTTTACAATGCCCTGAAAATTCATACTGCTAACAACCCTTGTAAGTTCATTTGGAAAAGCAAGCTACCAATGAAAATGAAAGTTTTCATTTGGTTGGTTTTTAAGAATAGTATACTGACTAGGTATCTTATCTTAATCAACCTTATATATATGTTATAGGCTTTAGGCTACAATCTGTCCTCCAGTAGACAAGATTCATCAGTCATGTCAAGACAAAGTGTAGTATGCTTAATTTCACCCGTCTGCCTACCACATTCTGTCAAGACAAAGAAAGAAAGAATGAAAATTGGTTGCATACCACCAATTAGGTGAAGTCTCCTTTTCCTTGTGCTAGTTATTAAGGCAAAGTTGGGATTAAAGCACTCAGCTAACCCTTGTCATTTTCAGTTTTAATGAAGAGATTAGACTGGACAAGGGTCATGGGGTGATGAAGGAGGATGCATGTAAAATGAGAAACAGAGAAAGAGATGTTTACCTTCTAGAGTAAAAAATGCTAACGTGTAGCTCATATTTCGATGTGTTAATTTCATGAAAAATGCATGGAGACTATAATTATCCTCCTACATACATAAGATGCCCAATAGCTCTCTAAACAGTTAGCTAGCATGCACAAACACTCGACCTAAAGCTGTTCCCTACCAGTAGATTTTCCTGACTAACTGGCAAATCTGATTTGAAATCGAAGTCCGACCTCTCCTTAACTATTTTTTACCCTTTCTTTCTGTTAAGACTTCATTTCTGTTCAGAATTTCTTCTAAATGTTACTTTTCTGAAATATTTAATGACTAGATATATGAACAAGTAAATCTTAATTAATGTTTATCCAACTGCAGGGGAATGGATAATCGCCCACCTGGTGGTTTCCTAAGTTTTTTCAATAACCCATGGAGTCCGCCCCTTTCCCAACCAATCCCACCTCATCTAGTTGATGGAAGTAGAGGAAAGGAACCCATCGATGTCGGTTCTAAGTCTGATCTGCAATCCCAACCCTTGATCAATTTGGACAATGACGAGGATGATGGAGACGGTGCTAGGACGGACAGACGGTTACAATGGACGGAGGAGGAAGTGCGCTTGGTGAGTTGCACATATTTATTTTATTTGGTATTTTCGTGCATGACTAACAACACTAGACTTGCTTGCAACCAATGTAGGTGAGTGCGTGGTTGAACAATTCAAATGATCCAATCAATGGGAACTGCAAGAAGACTGACCGGTATTGGGGGGATGTTACTAATGAGTATAATAGTACCACCCCCAAAAATAGAAGAAGAACATCAAAGCAACTGAAGGATCACTTTCAGAAAATTAAGAAAAAGGTTGGTTGGTTTTGCAGCTCATGGAAGGAGGCTACATCAATTTGGCCTAGTGGTCATTCTGATGACCAGCTGATGGACAAAGCCCAAGCTATTTACGAGGAATACAAAGATGGTCCATTTATGTTGAAGCATTGTTGGATGATTCTACGTGATGAACCAAAGTGGCAAGTGCAACTAGAGGACAATCTGAAGCCAAACAAAAGGAATTTGGATAATGAGGGGAGGCTGGGAGAGCTCGTGCCCTCTCCAGCACAATCTGATGATCGCCCTATGGGGAACAAGAAGGCAAAGGCAGAGGCCAAGAAATGCCCTTCGCAGATGGATGATGTCCTCCAGCAGCTTACAAAAATTCAGGGCACAACTGAAAGTCGCGAAAAGATGCTGGAGACTCAGAAACGTGTTTCAAGTGAGAAGCTTGAATCAGCTAGACTTAACCACCTTGCAGCCAAAGAGAACGCTAAGTCGGCTATGCTGGAGACGTACCGAACACTCAGTATGAAAGATACAAATGGAATGCCTGATGATGTCAAAGCTGAGCACTTGATGTTTATGAGGTGTCTGAGGGAGAGTATATTTGGCAAAACTGAATGTTCCATCACTACAAATGGTTAGTTTGTTATATTGTTAAATAAAACTTTTATGCATACTGTCAATTAATGAAGTATAGTATTTTCTAGCTTGGTGGTTGGAAATTTGTAATAAGTTGAGTTGAATCTCTTGGAATTCGGAAGCAGTGTTATAGATTTATATGTGTTCTCTGTTAATCTGTTTTAGTTTCAGATTCAGAACATCGACAAGTTGAGTGATGAATGGTTTGCAGATGAAGAAAAGGTCCGTGATATTGTTGGCTTACTTTTGAATGGAATGGATTTTGTGATATGCCATTTTGTGATCTCTGACAGTTGTTTTGGTTGCAGCTAACTTGTGGAATATGTTTTGAAGGGTATTCTTCCGATATGATGAGTTCTGCTGGTTGTGCTCATTTTTATTGCCGTGAATGTTAGGAAGGTCTCTCTCTCTCTCTCTTTCTCTCTCTCTCTCTCTCTCTCAATTTTCCCTTCTACACCTGCACGGTTTTAATGCTCATGTATGGCCACCATGATAATACATCCAGAAGGTGTTTCAAATTTCTGATTTCCACAGTTCTTTTCCTCTCTTTTATTTTCTGTAGTAGGTTGAGTAATGGAATGGCTATCAGCATCATCTTTTATTTTCTGTAGTAGGTAGATAACCATGCATCATCTTTTATTTTCTGTAGCAACCGGATGCGCAGGATATTGGGCGACGATGCTTTAAGAATCAATTTAAAGCAGTCATGGCGGGCGGAACGGCAGCTGCTGGTGGCGATCGATTTAATGGTCGCAGCTATGGTGGTCTTCGTCCCCCAAGATTTCAAGTTGGTGGTCATAGACGATATGGAGTCCGTGATCACGTTCAAGATTTTGAGGGGCGCAATGATTCAAATAGCCGCGGTGTTCTTGGTGGTGGCGCCCAGAATGTTGGAAATCCAGGGGGCTGCCGGATTGTGGCGCCCAGAATGTTGGAAATCCAGGGGGCTGCCGGATTGCTTACGCGGAGAAGATTTCTGATGATGTTTTCGCTAAGCAATTCAATGAAAAGGGGGAGAGCTCTGCGATCCAGGCTGGTAGCAATCAAGACTTCTTTTTTTCTTTTTTGTTTTGTTTAAGGGCTGTGTGCTTCTTGTTAAGCAGAGGCCGGAAGAAATTTTAAGGACTTGTATCATCTTGATGTAATGTTCTTGAAATTAATAAAATCTTCCTTCATCTAAAAAGATAACCATGCAGTCAACACTATTAATGCACTTGTAACTATCATGTAGTCAGCACTCCAAATAAACATGCAGTCAGCACTCCAAATAAACATGCAGTCAACAGTTAGCACTCCAAATAACTATGCAGTTGATAATGCAGTTCAAAAGCCCAAATAGTACTCTCTGTATGCTCCATCTCTATATATTGCTTTCTCATGTTCTCAAACTTATCTTCCTTCCATTGCTTTCCCTTGCTTAAAACAACTTTCCCAACCATGTCGGATTCATCTTCCTACTCAGATGATTCCGATGAACTAGATCCTACCAAGATTATGGAAGAGTATATTGCCCAACAAGATGTCCTAGACTCCATTACTACACAGCTAATAACGTCCATCAAGGGGACATTAGAAGCTGGACCATCTCAGCGCCGAAGTGGTCCGCGGAAGTGCATCCCAAGGGACCACGAAGGTGCTCATCTACATCTGTGGCCGACTATTTTGCTGAATACCCACTCTATCCCGAAAGAATTTTTCGTACAAGATTCAGGATGAGAAGAGATCTCTTTATGCGCATTGTGAATGCCCTTGGTGACTGGTCTCCCTATTTCACTCTAAGGGCAGACTGCGCAAGTCGTCGAGGGCTCTCACCATTGCAGGAGTGTACATCTGCAATCCGCATGCTAGCTTATGGTACTTCAGCTGATGCCTTAGACGAGTACCTGAAGATTGGGAAGAGCACTGCATTGGAGTGCTTAGATATGTTTGCGCAAGGAGTTATTCAAATCTTTTCCGGGGAGTATCTGCGGCCCCCCACAGTTGAGGATGTGAACCGTTTACTTCAGGTTGGTGAGTCCTGTGGCTTCCCCGGCATGCTTGGAAGCATTGACTGTATGCATTGGAGATGGGAGAATTGTCCCACAGCTTGGAAGGGGCAATATGTCCGAGGCGACTATGGAGTCCCAACAATCATACTAGAAGCGGTTGCTTCAAAGGACCTCAGAATATGGCATGCTTTCTTTGGTGTGGCTGGATCCAATAACGACATTAATGTACTTAATCAGTCCCCATTATTCATCGATGCATTGAAAGGGGAAGCACCTCAAGTTCAGTTCTCTGTTAATGGGAGGTAGTATAGCACAGGCTACTACCTTGCTGATGGGATATACCCAGAATGGGCTACCTTTGTGAAGTCAATACGTGCTCCACAGACGGAGAAACACAAGTTATTTGCAATGACCCAAGAAGGTCAGAGGAAAGATGTGGAGCGTGCTTTTGGGGTTTTGCGGTCCGTTTCAATATCGTGCATCGTCCAGCACGATTGTGGAAACAGATTAGTATTGGGAGAGTCATGAAAGCTTGTGTCATACTCCATAATATGATAGTTGAAGATGAGAAAGAGATGGCCAAACTTCCTATTGACTTGAATGAGAAGGGGGGGTCATCTATTGCTCTACCTCCTGAAGTAAAGACAGGTGGTTGCTTAGAGTTATCCGAAGTGCTACGCAGAAGAGCTACTATCCATCATCAACCAACACATACCCAACTAAAAAAAGACTTAGTTGAGCATATTTGGGAGAAGTTTGGCAATAGGAAAAAAAAAGTAATCATCACTGCAGTAATTTTTTCATATATAAGCTATTGCATCTTATTTGTTTTATAGTTTATAATACAACTCATTTACACTTCCACAATTTTTCAGGTGATGCCAACCACAAATATTGTTTGTTCCTTGATGGTGTGATTCTTCCTCAAGGCATTATAGTCTGATTTGGTGGTTCTCACTCGAGGCATGCTAGTTTGATTTTTGTGGTCTTTTGTCAAGGAATGCTACTTTGATTTTGGTCGTTCTTCCTAAAGGAAGGCTGCTTACAACTCTGTTGGCATCTATGGCTCATTAGCTAGTTAGTGTTAAATAAACTATAGACTTGCTTATGGTGGAATTTCTATGTAATGAGTGTAATGGCTACTTATGGTGGCAAGCCGTGTGAGGACAAGCAGAAGCTTTAGTTGCCTCAATGTTAAATAAACTATCTTGTGTTGGTTCACACTATGTTTGATTTATTAGTATGTGTCAATTTGCCTTAATGTTATAAGCACCTGCTATTTCTTTTAGTTCCCTTTCTATTTCTACTAGCAGCATGTATGGCCACAAAGATGGTGTTTTGGGTTGATCACCACATTTCAGATGCAAATACTACAAATTAAATGCTGTTACTTTTCTAGAGCCAAGCTAACAGTCGAGCCGTTGTATGACTTGTCTCTTACAATGTCTCCTGATGATGTGAACTTGGTTAATAGACTAGCTTATTGGACTTGCTCTAAGCAGAGTCAGCTATAGGTGCATATCCCCAGAAAGCTCTATCTGTCCTTCGTGCAGCTAGTGAGAGGATGGAATCATTGAACCGCGAGGAAAACATGCAGAAACTTCTGCAGCTGCTGCTAACAATCGACCAATTTCTGCTAGTTCTCTGCTTTCTCACCGCTTTCTGTTATTGCATTCTGCACTGTCCATGATTGGTACTCGGTACCAAGTAGGGGTGGCAACGGGGCCATTCCCCATCGGGGAGTACCTCCCTGTCCCCGTCCCCGCAATCCAAAATTTTTCCCGTCCCCGTCCCCGTTCCCCGTCTCGGGGGAGAAAATTCCCCTGTCCCCATCCCCGTTCGGGTATCGGGGCCCCGTCGGGGACCCATCCCCGCGAAAATTTCACACAAGAGAAGAACTCTTATAGCCATTTTAAATCTAAAATCATATCAATAGACAAGGAAAAAAAGAATGCATGCATTCATTGAAGATTATGTTGTCCCGTTTATGAAAATGTGAATATGATGGGATAGAGAATATGTTTGCAATCTAATAACTAAATTGAACTAAACTAAATTTGGATCCCCAACCGGGTCCCCGCGGGGAAAAAATTCCCGTCCCCGTCCCCGCCATCCCCGACGGGGGAATAATTTTCCCCGTTTCCATCCCCGCAGGGGACGATTTCTTCCCATACCCATCCCCTAATAGAGGAATTCCCCGCCGGGGATCGGGGAACGGGTCCCCATTGCCATCCCTAGTACCAAGTCCATTTTTGGCTTTTCACTCATTTGTGTGTATAATGATTTAGCTGATGTAATCTAATTAATGGGCATGCCTCATGCCTATGTTGGCAGTTGGCATATGGTGCCCTTTTATGCTTACTTGACAACTGACATCGAGAACTACAACAGAGCAAGATCGTTCAACTTTGATGAACTGTCTGGCACGCCCAAGTAGCTAGCATTAGCAAGTAGTCGTGCGTCTTATAAAATGCCAAATTGCGAACAACCAATGTTCATGGTTGGGAGGCAGCTCCAAGTCACTCAAGTTTCTTCAATCCACGATTATAAATTTACAATCAATAAGATCTGCCAGATCAAATGACTGCTGGCAAACCTGAGGATGCATGCATGGCCCAGAAATTATTAGTGGCTTGTCGGTACCCAGCACTATCAATTCCGATAGCTCATGCACGTGTGTCTGCCTGCATGTATGTAGTATCTCTACGGCTATTCCCAGTGAGAGTTTCAACTGAGTTTCATTTTCATTAAATGACATGACATATCATTATATTTGGTGATATGGTAAGGTAATTATGAAGAGAGAGATAGAGAGAGTTTCATGGGAGGTGAGAGAGTTTCATCTAGATGAAACCTGAGATACACGTTTACCTAGACAAAAGCTGATATGGCACTCTTGGAAACTGAAAAATGAAACTATGCACTGGGAATAGCCTACTAATATAAATTTACAGTTGGTGGCAGCGGTCCGTTTTTCTCCTCGCCATATCTTTAATAATGGTCGGTCATTATAGATAATTATTCTTTTCTGATTTACAGCCAGCTATATCTCTCTAGATATGGCTGATTATTATAGCAAAATCCATGATTATTACTGGTAATTAATAGCCGGCCAATCATTCCTTTTGTACTCTATATATGTTGTACAGTTTTCCCAGAATCAATCAATTCAGAGAATTAATTCAAGATCTCCCATATCATGCCACCGCGGCGAATGAACTCGACGAACTGATCAATAAGTGACGGACCGACGTACATGGCCGTGAGGCGCAGAGGCCGAAAGTGCCATGATCGGTAAGAGTAACGCGCCGGAAGGACCACCAGAGCGACGCCACCGGTGTCGTAACCCGGCCGCCGCCGTGGACGTGAACAAAGCGTACAACGCGTTGGCGCGGTTGCCTGGCGACACCGGTGGGATGTCGTCGGCGGTGAGAGAGTCATTAGCATACCCCTTGGAGATAAACGGGTTGATCCAGCTGAACGTTGCGAGAGAGAGGAATGACGCGGCGACGCATGGCGTGGCGGACGCCTCGACGCTGGTGTTTTTTGGTTCACCTTCATGGGCTCTAGCGTCATGGCCGGTGAAGCCAGTGATGGTTAGGTATGCTAGAGGCATGGAGATAAGTAGGCCGGCAAAAGCGAGAGGGTCATCTGGGAAGAGCAGCGAACCGTCGGCATAACAGACCACCGCCGAAGCGGAGAAGAGCGCGGCACCGAGGGCGGTGGTGATCCAGAAGACGCAGAGGTGCAAAGGCTGGGTGACGGTGGTAGCCCCTTTCTCCGAGGCGACTGACCATGCGGCCATGGCATGCGCGACGAAATAGGCGGCGAGGAAAACGGACTCCACAGCGCACACTATGGCAGGAGGAAGGACACGAGCGCAAGGAGGACGGTGGACACCGCGGCGAAGACGGCGGACGCCCCGAGCGCGACCGCGTAGCAGCCAGTGGTCCGAAATGGCAATGGCTTCGGCAGCAGTGCCTCGTGCTCGAGGGAAGCCCCCGTGTCGCCCCTGCGAAGACGGTGGATGACAAAGACGAGCGAGGCAACGAGGAAGACGAGGTCGACGGCGCCAAGAAGCGCGCACTATAGGCATGGCGAGAGGAAGAGGAACGCGAGCTGGTAATATAAATTGCAAAAAGGGATAAAATGATTGATTGATTTTTGAGATTGGTAATATATATTGCTACGTATAATATATTTGGTTTTAATTTATACCGGAGAAGAAACCATAAAAACTTTTGTGGGAGAAATAGATGTTTAATCTTGTAGTATAATTTTTTTTTATTGCTTGACCTTTATGTTTTGTTACTAATTTTATTTTTTGTAGCAACATATGGATATTGATCTAGTATACATTAATTGGTTAGCAAAAGAAAAAGGGGAGAGAGAGAGCCATCAGATCTTGAAAAATCTCTCCACATCTCAGTTGTGTCGGAGACAAGGATGGGTGACTTCACAGACTGCAGATAATTAAGCATGCATGCTGCAGGCAGAACAGAAGCGCTTGTGAAGTTATATTTGGAATGCATGCATCACGCATCTTTTGATATGTCGGACTGTAAGGTCACTTCAAATACACGCTTTATATAATTATATCTAAAAGCATCAACATCATTGATAAATAGTATAGGGTACTTCCTCTCCAACCTTTTATATCTTAGCGCGAATACATATAGTATATAAAATAAATAGTATGCAATACATGATAATGTAGTTGGATATAACACTCCTCTCTCTAATTTTTTTGTTGTATCTTTCTTATTGGTTTGTGTGCCCATTTATTTCCCATGCTTTTAGCAACGTATCTATGCATTGCTAAACCATCCTAAGCGTTGCTACGGGTTTTCGCAATGTTTTTTTGGATGCGTTGCCTAAACTGACGTTGCAAGGGTCTATGGAAACAATTCCAAATGCGTTGGTAAAGCAAAACATAAGCGCTGCAAGTAGGCAACGCTTCAACAACCACGCGTCGTTGGAGGCGAGCTACGCACAACGGAGAGCCTGGGAGTTGTCGATTTGTCGTGCTCGAATGTGACCACGGGCGCGTTGACGTGGAACTGCTCGGGCGAGTGACGCGGCTCCAGCGCCATCTTAATTAATCTGCCGCCACGTCAGTTGAAAGCACGGGTTGCAGGAGGCACATTCAGTAGTTCCTGCAATGAGATGCAACTGTGACGTGGTGAAGTAAAACTAGCCCCGTTAATCAAAAAGAAAGGACCAGATGTAGCCCATGAATCAAGCTTCTTAATTACGAGCACTGTTGACGACAAGAAACAGGCGGTTCTGGTTACTAGTTTAGGGGAGAAACTAGTGCTCGGACGTCCGATTTCTGTTCATCTTATCGGACGTCTCTTGCAACATTTTTTTTTACGTTTGCAACATTTTTTGTCAACGTGTGAAACATTTTTTTTGAACGCTTACAACATTCATTTACTGTAGCGAATTTTACTATTTGTCGAAGGAAAATGTTGCACGCGTTGTAACAAAATGTTGTACGTGAAGAAAAAAAATATTGCAATGCGTTTGAAAATTTCGGACGTCCGAGTACAAGTCATTCCGTTAGTTTAGGAAGAAATATGTACTGCGATAGTGTACAATGAATAGTCACAACCGAGTCACATTTTTAGGGATTATCAAAAAGGAAAGTATACTAAAAGTGCCCCAAACTTTACCGTACTCTATGAATTAAACAATTGTACCTCCTAAAGAAAACTTTATCTATAATCAGAAAATTACCCTTCACAGCATAGTTATCAATACTGGTACGTACTAATCGGTATGTATCATTTCAGCACCTAAACTAGTATAAAGTAGCCCTACGTACCGCGTTAGACTCGATATCGGTCACACAGGTCTAATACCGGTCATACTAGCCCAGTATCAACCAATACCGGCTTCAATACCAGTCATGCTGGTAGAACTGATAATATAGTCTATTAAACTGTATGTCATATTGGATAGTAATACTATATATTTGGAGTAATATAAGTAAACTATTGTATACATATAATTAAACACGTATATACTTATAAATATATATTATTATGCTAAACACAAAATGGTATGTCGGTATGGACTGATACCGGAATATACCATACCAAGAGCCAAACCGATATAGCCTCCTGTATGATATTGACAAGTTTGCTTTGTAGTCACATTTGTATATCAGTACAGAAGTGCATGCTCAATACATATCTATACTAATTAGTCACTCCAAAGAAGTTTTCATGTTAACCAGAAATGTCTGATCATCTATCTAGGAGACCCTAGTTACAATGGCTTAGATTAAAAGAACAAGTCCTTATCAAATACTATTTAAATGAACTAAAATTTGGAATGAACATAAAAGAAAATTAGCAACTTGATTTCCAAACGGCTTTCATTGTAACGTTAATAAATTAATTGAAATTTGGAATAATAGTTAAATGAAAATTAGCAAATGTCAAGTACAATTCAAATTAACAAAAAATTAGAATAAAGAATAAAATAAAATTAGCAATTTGATTTCATTACAAATTTCAATATAAAAACCCTAGGCACTCTAAGGAAGCTCCCACTTAAACAAAAAGATATAGATGTCCATTCCGATGGACCTAAGTTACAATGTCTAGAATAAAAGAAATAGTCCAAGTCAACTGCAATATAAATTAACTATACCTAAAGAGTTGAAAGTCGAAATAAATATTCTATACTAATTATGCACACAAATACTGAAAATCTTATCACAAACGGTTCAAAAATGTCATCATAGATGGTTTTATGAACCGTCTATAACTATGTGTCAGTAATAATAATGTCACATCATATACGGTTTTCGAACCGTCCATGATATCAACATCACAGACGATTTTTAGTAGAAAGCGTCTATGATATCTTACATATCACAAACGACGAAATAAGCAGATTATATATTACATCACAAGCATATTATCACATACATTTTACACATCAACTCAGATTACATATTATACCATATACAACACATCCATTTTAGAAATCAACTCAGATATATTAACCAATTGAATCATAACTTCAATTCACAAATTCATAGTATAAGGTTTACAAATTAACCCAAGTGGAAATTCAAAGACTCACAACTCAGGCAGAGTAACACTCGCCTTCTGGATTTATGACCTCACACAACAAGAAGGAACAGATTCCTAATAGATCGGTCTGTTCCAATGTAGTTGTAGTGCATTTCCAAATCTATCGATGGGAAGACTAAAGTCTTGCATGTATATAAATTGATAAGTATGAAACAATTATTACAAGATTGACAAACCTCCAGGTCATTGGTATTCTTTTTACCCATGATGAGTTGCATATTGTCACAAACATAGAATCCACATTGGTTAGTACCTTTTGGCTGCTGTCGGCGTACTTTACGCTAGGGTACCCTCTCCGTCGCGGATAAGTAAGACCACGTGGCACCTGGCGAGCTGGTGGGCGATCAGGCCCCACTCGCCCGGCGTGTAGCCCACATGGCGGCCTGGTGAGCTGGTGGGCGATCAGGCCCCACTCGTCAGGTGAGCGGCCTGGTGAGCAGGTGAGCGGTCAGCCTCGCCATGGGTGTCGGCCCCGTGGCGGCTGGCGGCAGTGGGTGATCGAGCCCGCTGGCTGGTGTCACCACGTGGCGACCGACGAGTGGGTGGGCGATCAGGCCCCCCTCGCTTGGCGAGTAGCCCACGTGGCGGCTCGGGCGCGGCGGTGGGCGGTCAGCCTCGCCACGGTGTCGGCCCGTGGCGGCTTTGGCGGCAGTGGGCGATCAGCCTTGCTCGCCAGTGTCGGCCCACGTGGTAGCTCCGGCAGGTGGCGGTGATCGAGCCCCTCGCTCGGCGAGTAGCCCACATGGCGGCCTAGCGAGCAGGTGGGCGATCAGGCCCTGCTCGCCGGGCGTCGGCCCCCGTGGCGGCCTGGCGAGTTGGCGAGCGCTCTGGTCCCACTTACCAGGCCACGAAGGCAACCAAAAGAATGAAGGGGAGGCTTCGCCTCGAAGTCTCCTTCCCCTTACACGCTGTGTCAGGGCCATTGATTGCGAGGAATTCTACCACCCACACGACGACGGCCCATCCCTCGGACACCTCATACAAAACCCGTCGTAGGAACATCACATCCCGTACGGACCGGGCGAAGCCATACAGCGATATTAAATGAAGCTAATGAGTTGTGGATTAGTATAATGTCGCCGTCGCCTTCCTACCTGCCCGAGCCAGCCCACTCTATATAAGGGAGCTCTGGTGCATGGGGAAGGGGGGCGGATCCGAGTCCAAGAGGTCGAAAGACTTAGTGAAAAAAAGAGCAAAACAAACCAAAAGAGCCATTGTAGCCGTCTCCATATTTCCTGAACAAAGATCTAGCAGGACGTAGTGCTATTACCCACACTGGGGGCCTGAACCTGGATACATCACTATGTTCTTTGATCTGTTGATCCCTGGAGTCCCTCGCGTGAGAGTCATTAGGGTTTCCAACTGCGAAGACGCCGTCTACCGAACCTTAACCTCCATCCTTGGAGGACCCCCTGTCCGTTGACGAGGTCCTGTCTGGTGAAATACGCCGACAGGGGCGCGCCAGGTAGGGGGCTAGTGGTTGGCTCACCCGGCCATCTCTCCGGTGGATTCCAGTCTTTTGTCTGCAGGGACCGCGAGTCTGGTGATGGCGGGTTCACACTCACAGCAACAAGAAGCGGTGGAGGCTAGCAGCGCTCAAAACACGTCTCGGCACTCTCGCCGGATGAGGGATCGCCTCACGACGCTCCCGCAGGAGGGCGGTGGTGCCACCTGGCGACGGCTAAACCTCCGGTTCGGCGTCGGCTGGCCATGGAGGCAGCCACTCCGGCCTAGAACCTGCATGCGGTTCGTTTCCTCCTGGACCACCCTCCGGTGGAACTTGTAGGAGACACCCCAGCCACGCCATGGCTACGAGACATTGCTGGCCTCATAGACGCAGCCCAGCTCCACGTAGGAATGCCCGACCGGTCAGGAACCGTCGGCACCCCTCGATCAAGGGTGCGTCCTGACCGCACCCAAGCTTCCAACCGCCCGAGTGGGAAGCGTTCTGGCCAGGAGGGCCAGGATAAAGGAAAGGGCATACAAGAAGAGGGTCCCGGTTCCGTGAGGAGTCGTGGGGACCTGAGAGTTCATCTGGAGAAGCGTCGTCGGCGGCGCGGTGATGATTTGCGTGATCACTTGCAGCGCCGTCGCGCCCAGGAGCAGGGCCGCGACAGGCGGATAGCTCCTGGGGATGAGGGCTCCTCCCATGACTCTCACCTTCAGAGCGAGGAGGAAGTCCACTCCTCCGACTCTTTGGGGAGTCGCGATCCGCACTCCCCGGCACGATCTCCGGGCTGGGGTTCAGGTGGACGGCAGGACACCCCCTACGGCGTCGGATACCAGGCATTTTCCCGATGGCTGCGTCGTGTGGCGTGGCCCGAGAGGTTCCGACCGGCGTCCATCGAGAAGTACGACGGCTCCACCAACCCGAAGGAGTTCTTACAGATCTATACCACAGTGGTACGTGCCGCTAGCGGGTCTGAAAAGGCCATGGCCAACTACTTCCCAATGGCCTTGACGGGGTCCGCCCGGTCCTGGCTGTTGAACCTCCCGCGAGGATCAGTACGCTCGTGGGAGGAGTTGTGCGGCCTCTTCGTCACCAACTTTCAAGGCTCCTTCACACAACCGGGCGTGGTGGACGATCTCCATGCCCTTGAGCAGGAAAGAGGGGAGTCGTTACACGACTCTATTTGACGATTCTGCCATTGTCGCTGTTGGTGTTATGCCCTTGAGGCAGTCATATAGATGATTGTAACATGACTATGCTTATGAATATAATATGATTATTGGTCCAATGAATGTATATCATTATATTGATCAGCAAGTATGTGACTTGCTTATGAAACTCTCTACTTATTGATATAATTCTGTAAGTATCTCTGATCGGGTATCATCGTATAGGACAACGATGATAGATCAGCACATGTATTGATCGATGATTATGTTTCATAGATCATAGGATATGGAGATATCATCAATACATTGTGAACTCATGATGAAGAACATGGGTTAGATAGACCCGCAATGGGACACTGCGAGAATGTTACATTCTTATGTGTCATCGGTGTATCTCATACATAGTGGATGTATAATCCTTAGACCTGAGATTGTCACATTCCCTACATGTGTAATAGTTTACCTTGGGGCCACCAAACGCTATTTCCTAACCGGATAGTTATAAAGGTAGCTTTCATGTTTGCTATGAAACATGTAGAGGGATGTGAGCAGTCAAGATGGAATTTGCCACTCCAGTGTAACGGAGATATATGTCTAGGCCACTCGTGTGATATGATTAAGGAAGTGCATGGCCATGCCGTGATTGAGAAATCAATCACAACTTATTAATATATCACGGATACGAGAGATGGATTGAACTGTCAAAGGATGACATACTTCTCGCCTTGAGTTCGATCTTCATATAGTTTGGCAAAGGGATTATTACATGAGTAATTTTGAAAGGTTCTATCTGATTTGATCATATGCGTTTGGGAGTTGGCATGCTCTGCAAGGAACCGCTACCAGCTATTGGATTGGAAAAGGGTTTTCCGAATCTATGTCCAAATGTACATGAACCTACAGGGTCACACACTTAACGGGCTGGGATGCATTAATTCGGATTGGATTCGTAATTAATGGACCTCGTGGGCTTAACGCGCTGATGGGCTCTGGCTTAGGGTTTCGTCGCGTGGCTATATAAGGAGAGGAGAAGGGTGGGCGTGCATGATGTTGTTCACATCCAGAACCCTAGCCTCCACCTCTCATTGCCCTTGCCGAGCGACACAGTGCTTGCACGCCAACGCACGGCGTTCCATCCCGGGACGTGTGGACTACTGTGGTGATGCTGCTGCTACTGCGGCGTGGTGAGGACGAACCGCAGCGAGGACGATCCGCAGCGAGGACGATCTGCGTGAGGACGATCCACGGCGAGGACGATCTACTACACCAACGCGCGAAGGATTCCGCAACTGCGTGTCTAGTGGTAATCCAATCTGTGATCCCTTTCTTGCGAGTAGCTTTTCTGGTTATGTGGTAGAAATTTTAATTTGTGCTAGCGTAGCATACCGTGTTCCCCAACAGTCGCAACACGATCCCCGGATTTTAGAGCAGTCGGTCGTCATCGCCTTTCGAAGAGGCACTCGAGACCGCAAGATGCGGGAGAAGATAGCCACCCGCAACATCACCACCACCTCCGAGCTCTTCTCCCTAGCGCACAAGTGCGCGTGGGCAGCGGAGGCTCGGGGGTCGATGTCAGGCCCCGCATGCGGACGCGGTGGAGAAGAAGCCAGGACCTCGAGGGGTCCCTGCCCGGTGAGCAAGAGGACGAGGAGGCGCGAGGCGGTTGAGACCAGGCGGGTCTTGACCGCTGAGCGCGAGCATAAGGATACCAAGCCGCAAGGGCGTGACCGCCGTGACCAGCGAGGCGATCACCGCGGTCAGTGGAATGACCGTCGCGAAGAGAAGGAGGGCAGACCCTTCTACCCGATCCACAGGACCAACACTCACGACCTGGCCAGCTGTCAGGTTGTGAGTAAGATGGTCAAGCAGTGGCTTAAGGAGTGCCGCCCCCGAGATGACGACCAAGACGAAGACCCTCCCCTACTGGCCTTCCAGCAGGCGGACCAAACTGTGGCGTACATTCATGGTGGCCCATCCACCTACCCCTCCAACACGACGTACAAACGTCTGAGGAGGGAAGTCTGCGCCGCGGCACCGAGTTCAGGGACGGGTTGGATGCTGAAGTGGTCGGAGGAGCCGATCACCTTCAGTCGGGGCGACCACCCTGAGAGCACTGCCGGCCTAGGTCACCTCCCGATCGTGGTCTCGCCCACGATCCAGAACGTGAAGCTCGGGCGGGTGCTAGTGGGCGGAGGGAGCTCCATCAACCTCCTGTCCTCCAAGGCATTCAGGGCGCTCCAGATATCACGACAGGAGCTGCGCCCGGCCTTGCCCTTCTATGGCATCGCCCCGGGGGCTGGCTCGGTCCCCCTGTGTCAGGTGCGCCTCCCCGCCACCTTCGGGGAGGAAAGTAACTATCGTACGGAGTTGGTCGACTTCGAAGTCGCCGATTTCGACCTCCCGTACAACTCCATAATTGGCCGACTGGCGTTGGCCAAGTTCATGGCGGCGACCCACTATGGATACATGGTGGTGAAGATACCTGGGCCTGGTAGCCCCATAGTCATCCGGGTGGACAGGCCAGAAGCCTTGCGTTGCCACAAGCACGCACTAGAGCTGGCCGGCGCCACCTGTGTGAGGTCGGCTGATGCCGCCTATCTGGGAGCCCCTCAGGCGAAGACCCGTGCCTCGTCTGGCTCGGGCGGCGAGGTGAAGGTGGTCTCCCTCACTGTGGGCGAGCCCAGGAAGACCGTCAACATTGGCACCAGCCTCAGTGCCAAATAGGAAGACACGCTCGTCACCTTCCTCCGGTCTAACTCCGACGTGTCCAATATGACTAGGGTCCCGAGGGAGGTGATCGAGCACCGATTGGCAACGCTCCCAGGAGTGCACCCGGTCCAACAAAAGGTTCGGAGACAAGCGCTAGAGCGGCAAGATACCATTCGGGAGGAGGTAGAGAAGCTACTGCGCGCAGGGATTGTTAGGGAAGTCTCTCACCCTGAGTGGCTTGCCAACCCTGTGCTTGTCAAGAAATCCAACGGGAAGTGGCAGATGTGTGTCGACTTCACCGACCTCAACAAGGCTTGCCCAAAGGATCCTTACCCCCTGCCACGCGTTGATCTCATCGTCGACTCAACGGCAGGGTGCGAGCTACTGTGCTTTCTGGATGCGTACTCTGGGTACCACCAGATTAGCATGGCGGTGGAAGACGAAGAAAAAACCGCTGTTGTAACCCCCATGGGTGTTTATTGCTATATCAGAATGGCTTTTGGGTTAAAAAATGATGGTTCTACTTATCAACGCGCCATGCATATTACTTTCCGTCCACAGATAGGGTGAAATCTTGAGGTGTATGTCGACGACTTGGTTGTGAAAGTTAAAAAGAGTGAGGAACTGATCGAAGACCTAGAGAAGACCTTCGCCAACCTCCAAAAGAATTGCTTAAATCTCAACCCTGAGAAATGTGTGTTCGGTGTACCCTCTGGGAAGTTGTTAGGGTTCCTCGTGTCCAGGCGGGGCATTGAGGCCAATCATGACAAGATAGCGGCTATCTAGCACATGAAGCCGTCGGTTCGACTCAAGCAGGTGCAGTGCCTGGCCGGTCGCCTGGCCTCTCTAGGGCGATTCATTGCCCGGCTGGGAGAAAGAAGCCTGCCCCTATTCAAGCTGCTGAAAAAGACCAACCACTTCGATCGATCAAGAGGCTCAATGGCGTTCAAGACTTGAAACAAGATTTCCTCTCCTCGCCAAGATCTTGGTCGCCCCAAGCCTGGTGAACCATTTCTCCTATACATCGCCGCTACCCCTACAGTGGTGAGTGCGGTACTGGTGGCGGAGAGGGAGGGCGTCCAGAAGCCAGTCTACTACGTCAGCAAGGTGCTACACGAGGCAGAGACCAGGTACCCACAAGCACAGAAGATGCTGTACGTTGTCCTGGTGGCGTCCAGGAAGCTGCGGCACTATTTCCAGGGTGAGCGATCATGGTGGTCACCGCCTATCCTCTGCGAGAGATCCTACACAACTGGGAAGCTGAAGGCCGCATCGCCAAGTGGTCGATGGAGCTGGGGGAATTCTGTTTCAAGTTTATACCCTGCACCGCCATCAAGAGCCAGAAGCTGGTGGAGTTTGTTGCCGAATGGACTCCCGCCACTCCTGAAGCTGAAGAGACACCCGCGCCTTCCCCCTGGACTTTATTCTTCGATGGCTCGTTTAGGCTCGAAGGCGCGGGGGATGAAGTTGTCCTGGTCTCCCCGACCGGTGACACTCTGTAGTACGTGGTCGCCCTGGATTTCAAGGCCACCAACAACATCACCGATTATGAAGGCCTACTGGTAGGGCTGCGCGCCGCCTCGGCGTTAGGTGTTCGGCGACTCCCTGCTGGTCATCAATCAGGCGCTAAAGGAATTTCAATGTTCTGACCTTACCATGGCCGCCTACTTGGCGGAGGTCAGAAAGATGGAGCGCCACTTCGAAGGGCTAGGATATATACATATCCCTCGGCACGACAACCATATGGCAGACGAGCTTTCACAGCTCGCGTCATAAAGATCTCCTGTCCCAATCGGGGTCTTTGAAGAAAGACTATCGTGACCGTCCGTCGCTGCCCCCATTCAAAGTGGGGATGTCGGTGTTGCCGTCGTGGCCTCCGACTCAGGCAGGGAGGGCGGTGCGGCTGTCACGGCCTCCAGTTCAGGGAGGATAGGCAGTGCACCCGCCTCAACCCCCAGGTCCGGGAGGGAAGGCGGCGGTGCCGCTGGTGAGGCACCCGGGGAAAAGCTTGGCCAAGCGGAGTACCTGGGCGATCACCACGTGATTACCACACTTGGCCAGGAAGGGCAGTGGATGGATCCTATCCTAGCCTTCCTGCGAGACTGAGTGATCCCCGATGATGATGCGTCAGTTGAGAAAATTACACGCAAGGCCAAGTGCTATACTCTGGTAGGTGGGGACCTGTACCGCTGGAGCAGAAACCAAATTCTATTGAAGTGCATCACTCGGGAAGAGGGGAGAAACCTGCTCTCTGATATCCATGGAGGCATGTGCGGGAGCCATATATCCGGCTGGGCGCTCGTCGGTGAAGCATTCCGCCAAGGATTTTATTGGCCTACTGTCCTCCAGGATGCTTGCGAGCTGGTGAGGAAATGCGAAGCATGCCAATTCTTCGCTAGGCAAATCCACCGACCAGCCCAAGCTCTGCAAACCATCCCGCTCTCTTGGCCGTTCGCGGTCTAGGGGCTGGATATCCTAGGCCCGTTCCCGTGAACCACAGGGAGCTTCACCCACCTGTTCGTCGCCATCGACAAATTCACCAAGTTGGTCGAAGCCGAAGCAGTACGTGCTATCACGGCTTCCGCTGCTATCAAGTTCATCCACAGAATCTTCACCCGCTTTGGAGTCGCCAATCGTATCATCACCGACAATGGCACTCAATTCACCAAAACGGCCTTCCTGGAGTTTTGCGATGAAATGGGCACCAAGGTGTGCTTTGCTTCGGTGGCCCATCCAAGGAGCAATGGCCAAGCGGAGCGCGCCAACGCGCTGGTGTTGAGGGGCCTCAAGACCAGAGCATTTGATCGGCTCCATAAGTGGGGGGCGCGATGGATGGAAGAGCTCCCGACTGTGCTGTGGTCGCTTCGAACCACACCCAGTCGGGCGACTAGAGAAACACCTTTCTTCCTAGTCTACGGCGCGGAAACTGTCATTCCGTCCGAGCTGTCGCTCGGCTCTCCACGCGTCTCAGCATTCAGCAAGGAAGGACAAGAAGACTACCGCGGGGAAGAAGTCAACCTCCTGGAGGAGATGCGCGACCGGGCAGCCCTGCACACCGCTCGGTACCAGAAAAGTCTCAGGCGGTACCATGCCACCCGGGTCCATGAGAGAACACTGGCAGTGGGCGACCTGGTCTTGCGCAGAATCCAGACGCATGCTGGGCTCCACAAACTGTCACCCCGGTTGGAGGGCCCCTTCAAGGTGGTCTCAGTATCTCGACCCCGGGCGGTCCGGTTGGCCACTGAGGATGGCCAAGAGCTGGCGAACTCCTACAACGTGGAGTTGTTGCGAAAGTTTTATCCATAAGAACTGTAAGTACCTGGTAGTTCGCTCTGATCAGCTATATGGGCGGGCTCTCCCCCAGCTGATCGGTGAACTGCTGGCGGTCAGTAAAGTTGTTTGCCTTAAAGGCTTTCGCTTTATTCTCCCTACTTATGCCCTGGTGGGTAATATTTCGCGTAGATGTCATGGGTACCGACAGTCTGGCCGCTCCTTGTCGATATGCAGTAACACCCGGTGTTCGTGTCCGGCAGGGATGGGTGACCAGGGGGCGAGTTTGTTACGGTGCTCAGACGCGGATCGCACACCTCAGGTTGGCTTTGCGAAGTACCGCTGGTTGTCACCGCGAGCACCGCTGGCCTAATACCACTCCTGGAAACCTACTACCTTGCTGCGCAATGCCACGGGTTGGTTCCGAATCGATAGGGCTTAAGCTCCAAGGAAGGGACCATGACAACCCCGCGCAGGGACTTACATTCTCTAATATATTTCCTGCATGCCCCGCGGAACGTCTACTTGTGTTTTCAGTAGCTACACGCAATTGCAGACGAAGTGCTGGAGCACTGACCTAATTTAAACATTCAAGGTCGCGCCGCGGCAAGCCTGGGGGCTGGTCACCCGAAGGCCTGTGACCGAGCAGCTACATGCGATCACCGAAGGAGCGTCGAAGCGCTGACCTAACCTAAATACTTGGGTTCGCATCGTGGCAAGGATGGGGGCTGGTCGCCCAGTAGCTAAGGCAAGCAAACGCAATCAAGCAAACACACACAGGTAAAACCAAAGGATGCCAACTTCATTACAATTGATAAAGTAGTTTTGGCATACAGACAGGTAAAACAAGGACAAAAAAAAGAAAAGAAGAAAGCAAGAGAAGCGGCCTGGGCTATCAGTTGTCGTTGGCAACTTGGATGTGCCCATCGTCCTCCCCGACTTCCGGCTCCACTGCCGCCGCATCGAGGTCCGGGTCTTCCACCGTCATCAGGCTGGCTACGTGTTCTGCGGCCTCGTGCACGCGCGCCTGCGCCTGGGCCTCGTCTCCCCCAGTACCGTCCACGACGGCCATTGGGTTGAAGGAAGCATCGTGGCTGGCATAGCACGCCAGCACGAACGTCGCGGTGGCCACCACGACTTGCCGCCTTTCCTGGGTGGAGCGGGCGGCCATGGCAGCGGGTAGGCCGGAGAGCGCCACAGCAACTCGAGTGATGCAGTGTGCATACTGCATCGCTGTAGGCTCGAGCAACTCGCGGAGGTCCACTCCCAACAGCTCCAAGGCCCTCGCCATGCGCCAGTAAGCTGGCCAGAGCATGACGGCGAGGTTGTGCAGTGCGCGACACTGCTCCTCCACCGCTTGCCTCTGCGCCGTCTCGGCCTCCTGCGCCCGGGCGAGCAGGGCGGCCCCAGTTGCCCTCTCCTGGGCCAGTAGCGCCTTCCCCTTCTCTAGCTCCTCGCGTAGTGCCACCATCTGTTGCGACGTCTGGGCTTCACGCTGGATGGCTACCGTGAGGAGGGCGCCAACGGCTGCGTGCGCTTCGCCAAGCTCAAGAAGCGCCGCACCCAAAGCTAAGAGGCGGGTGGCGAGGGCCCGGGCGGGTGGGTAGAAGTCTTGCACCGGCAAAGATCCACTTCGCCACCGGGTATTGGGTTGCTCTGGCGAAAGTCCCCGTTGCGTCTGTTGGCCCTGCGGATGTCTGCTAGGCTGGAGCGCCTTGGCAGGCCGCCCTTGGAGGCGACTTGAAGCTGAAGGAGGCCACCAGGAGCATGAGCCCGCTCGGGCGGTGGCAGCAGCTGGAGTCGGCGCCGCTGGAGATGGCGCCAATAGAGTCGGCGCCGCTGGGGGAGGTGGCGCTGTGGAAGTTGGCGCCGTTGAGGTCGACGCCGCAAGGGTTGGCATCAGTGGAACCGATGCCAGAGCAGGGGCGGTGGACGTCGTCACCCCCGATGAAGATGCCACCACTCTTGGCGCGCTCTAGGGAACGGCGGAGCTGGTGGCAGCAGGAGTGTGGTCCTCGATGCGGGACCGCTTGGGGTCCACACCCGAGGCATCTGTAGCACATGGCCGCTTGCCTGCGCTCTGATCATTAGCTAGGGCCTGGTCCCTGATTTCCAAGGGACCGCGGGCCGGTAACACAGAAAGACCCGTGGAGTCCATCGCCGGGAGCATCTTGATGATCTGCAGGCGCTCCGCGGATTCCAAATCACAGAGCGGCCTGGCTCCGGCGAGGAAGTCCGGAATGCTCGGCGTTGGCGAGAGCAGTCTGGACAGCCATCTTGAAATGGCTGGGCCGTTCAGGTTTCCTGCGTCTGGTAAAAAGGAGACAAGAATGTTGATTGGTGGCGATCACAAAAGGAGATATGTATTCATGAGAAGAGTAAAGAACTTACGGCCTGGGTGCGTGCGAGTCATGTCGTTGTCCCTCAGATCTCGCCATGCAGGTGGGCACGACGACGAGGGGCCGATCCTCCGAGCTACGAAATCCCGGACAACCAATACCTAATCGGCGGCGTCTCGCAGACGGCCGATGCGAGCCGCCATCACCAGGAGCTCTGCCGTCTCCTCGACAGGCGAGTTCAAGCTCTCGCGGGCCTCCGTCTACGCGCAGGGCACCCTGAGGAGGTCGACCCCGCTGTCGTCACCGATGTACAACCAGTCGCTCCGCCATGACTTCCAGTTGGACCTCGACTGAAGAGGAATGTAGCGGAGAGCCAGCCGGTCGCAGAGACGGAAGTGGCAGCTCCCCGTGATCCTGGCGTCGGTAGTGTTGCGGAGGATGTAGAAGTAGCGGAAGAGTGGAAGATTAGGCATTACCCCTATGAACATCTCGCAGAGGTATGCAAAGGTGGAAAGAATGAGAATGGAATTGGGAGTGAGATGAAGATGATGAACTTCATAAAAGTGGAGGACGGTGAGGAAGAATTTAGAAAATGGCGGTACCAGGCCCGCCAAGAGTCCCCAGGCAAAGATGACGATCTCCCCCGGTTCTTACCGTGGCACGAGGGTTCCACGGCGAAGGTGGAGGGAACCCTCGGGCGCCATCTTGGAAAGCGTCTCCACCCTATCCTGGTCAATAGTAGAAGAAGGAAAGGACTGCGCCATTGGAGCAGAAGCAAAAGCTTTGGACAAAGGAAGATGAAAGGGCAAAGGGCTAAGTGCGCAGGAATCAGAAGAGAGCGTAAACCGCTGGTCAGGGGTGCGCATATATATAGGCCCCTCACGCAGACGGTTCGTGAAAAGGCAAAAGTACGCGATGTGAACGCACCGACATTAAATGAGGTCTAAAAGAAACTGGCGTGTGTTCCGGGACGGACCTGAGGGCTACTGTCGGCGTACTTTACGCCAGGGTACCCTCTCCACCGCGGATAAGTAAGACCACGTGGCAGCCTGGTGAGCTGGTGGGCGATCAGGCCCCCACTCGCCCGGCGTGTAGCCCACGTGGCAGCCTGGCGAGCTGGTGGGTGGTCAGGCCCCACTCGTCAGCGAAGCGGCCAAGTGGCGCTCTGGCGAAGTGGTGGCGGTCGAGTTCGCCATGCAGCGCCGCCCGTGGGCTGGCGAGCAAGTGGGCGATCAGGCCCTACTCGCCGGGTGTCGGCCTATGTGGCCGCCTGGCAAGCTGGCGGGTGATCAGGCCCCCCTCACCCGGCGAGTAGCCCACATGGCGGCTTGGCGAGCAGGTGGGAGATCTGGTATATATAGGCAGAGATGTCAAACAGGCGCAACCCTTTGAAAGCCAAAAATTGCTCCTGCCTATTCATGGATTGACGCGCAGCGGCGCGATCTTTGAAACTATCCAATAAAGGCACGGTTCCCAAAAAACTATCTGAACCACTCATGCAAGGCTTCGCGGGGAAGGAACCGTCGTGACCTTTGGTTTCTTTTCCTGAGTTTCCCTTTGGTCAGGTCTCGAGCCAAATGCTCGGTCCTCGCCAAGGCATGCTCATCTGCGAGCAGGTGTTGCTCAGATGCTGCAGTAGTGTTCCGCTACAGGGTTCCAATCCCTCTTGTGAGTCTGTAGGCTCAAGGGGAAGGCCCCACCAAGTGGATTTCCACTTGAGCCTCGGGGGCTAGCTGTCGGGGATTGGATAATTTCTATAAAGATCATCATGCCCCGGTAGCTGGTTTTCGGCCAACCATGCTTCCCCTTGGATGGTATCCCCATGGAAGATCCTCGGACGGACTAGCTAGTGGATCTGCCCTGACCATGTCCGAGCATGTCCCCGAGCACACGCCTTAATTCCTCAAGTATGCGCCTTAGTTCCCGAGCGTGCTTGCTCGGATGTGTGCTGCGGTCGGCCAGAGTCGAAGGAAAATACAGAGCATGACCAGCAGGTCATGCTCGGTCCACAAAGATGATGTAGCGATAATTATGCTGCGGTTTAAAAGACCGTTAGGCCACGATCTAAGCCCATGATGTCCACGACACAGCATGGCAAAAATCAAGGGAAGCGGTTACAGCCACGTTCAAGCACAATAATGGCGTATTATCCGGTTGTAATTGCTGCAGTCACCTATAAATACCCCCGCTGTAGATTAGGAAAGGGGGACAGAAAGGAAATACACGCAAGACTCCTGTACAAACTCAGACAATATCAAGATCCACTGGACGTAGGGTTGTTATCTCGATCGTGAGAGACCCGAACTAGTATAAAGATTCCGTGTCCACTGTCCTTTCGCACATAGCATCCCAATAGCATTCTTCGAACGTAAACCCTCCACAGAAAAGGGGCCTGGTTGATCCCTCAATCAACAAGTAAGTTCGGCGAGGAACCCGTTTTCCAAATGTCGACAATCCTCTTTAGCACACCATGCAAACACACGATCCTTGATATATACAGCTCTGCAAGTTTATCTCCCTAGTAAGTTATTCTCACAGGAATAAAATGTGCAACTTTTATCAATCAATCCCCTACAACCCATATTGATTCATGACCTGATCTGGTCCTTGGAAGTCTTGTAATGAAATCCATTCCAATTTCTTCGCACTTCCATTCAGGTATCTTTAACAATTGCAGCAATACTGCGGGTCTTTGATGTTCAGTTTTAACTCGATGGCATACGTCACACATAGCTATGTACTCTGGAATTTCCTTTCTCATCCTTGGCCACCAATATATAACACGAAGATCATGATACATCGTAGTATTGCCTAGATGAATTTAGTATGCTGACTCATGCGCCTCCTTTAATATCAACTACTTAATTTCTTTTGATTCAGTACAAAAATACTTTTTTCAAGCCAAACTATTCCTTCTTTATCCTCTAAGAATCATGTGGCTTTACCTTCCTTTATTCTACCCTTGATCCTAGCAGCTTCTTTATCTGACTTTTACATCTTTTTTATCTGATCCACCAAGGTTGGTTAAATCTCTAAAGTAGCAATAGAACCTTCCTCCACTAGTTCCAAATTCAAACGCTGAAACTCCTAGTGAAGTGCAGGTTATCCTTCTTGAATCATCAAATTATTGTAGTAGTTCTTTCGGCTTAATGCATCGGCAACTACATTAACCTTGCCAGGATGATAATGTATTCCCACATCATAATCCTTGATTAACTCCAACCATCTTCTTTGTCTTAGGTTAAGGTCTGCTTGAGTAAAGATATACTTCAAACTCTTATGGCCTGTGAAGATCTCACAATGATTCCCAATGAGATAATGCCTCTATTACTTTAGTGCATGCACAACTGCAGCCATTTCCATGTCATGAGTTGGATAGTTTTCCTCATGCGATTGCAATTACTGCAAGGCGTATGCAATGACTTTACCTTCTTGCATCAAGACACATCCAAGACTCTATCTTAAAGCATCATAGAAAATCTCAAAGTTTTTCTGAATATCCGATAAAATGAGCACTGGAGCTGTAGTCAATCTTTTCTTTAGTTCCTGAAAACTTTGTTCACAGGTTTCAGACCATTCTAACTTCTTTTCTTTTTTCAGCAACTGGGTAAATGATCTTGCAATCTTGGAGAATCCTTCTATGAATTTTCGATAGTATCTCACTAAACCAAGAAAACTTCTGATGTTAGGCACTGACTTGGGTTGCCTCCAGTCAAGTACACCATTCACTTTTTTGGAGTCTACTGAGACACCTTCAGTAGAAATTATATGTCCCAAGAAAGCAACTTCTTTCAACCAAAATTCATATTTACTGAACTTGGCATACAACTGGTGATTTTTTAGTTTCTCTAACACCATCCTCAAATGTCCTTCATGTTCTGCTTCTGCTTCATCTCTAGAATAGACAAGAATGTCATCTATGAATACCACCACAAACTTGTCTAGGTATTTCATAGACACCTTATTCATCAGGTTTATAAAATAGGTTGGTGCATTGGTCAGACCAAAAGACATAACTGTGAACTCACAGAGTCCATATCGGGTAGCAAAAGCTGTCTTCGGAATACCTTGTGACCTTATTTTCAACTGATGGTATTCAGATCAAAGATCGATCTTGGAGAAAATACAAGCTCCTTTCAACTGATCAAACAAGTCATCAATCCTATGTAACAGATACTTGTTCTTGATTATGACTTCATTTAGGGCTCTATAGTCCATGTACAAGGACAAACTATTATCCTTTTTCTTTACAAAAAGAACTAGCGCTCCCCAAGGTGATGAACTTGGATAAACGAATCCTTTTTCTTGCAACTCTTCAATCTGTTTCTTCATCTCGGTGACTTCATTGGCTGGCATGCGATAGGGTCTCTTGGAAATTAGAGCTGTACCAGAGACTAGTTCTATGATGAACTCTACATCCTGATCAGGCGACATACCTGGTAATTCCTCAAGAAATACATCTGGGTATTCCTGCACTACGGGCATACTTTCCAAAATTGTTCCCTCCAAACTATTCAGAGTGCATTTTGCACATGAGGGCTCATCAGGCATATACTCCACTCGAATGCCTTTTGAATTGGTGAGGGTGATGGCTCTACTAGCATAATCATTTGACCTCTATATTTGGTTAACTAGTCCATCCCTAGAATGACATCTATTCCTTTTGAATCCAAAATGATAAGATTCGCTAGGAATTCTACCCATTGATTTTTGTAGTTGCACTTGGGCATACTGAATTAGTTCTCATCTTTTTCCCAGGTGATTGAACTATCATGGGGCTCTTAAGGGTAAATGTTTTCCAACCAAATTGTTCAACAAAATTCTTCGATATAAAAGAATGCGATGCTCCAGAATCAAATAATGCGGAGGCAGGTATTGAGTTTACGAGGAATTTACCCAAAACCACATCTGGTACCTCCAGAGCTTCCTCTACAGTCACGTGGTTGATTCGTCCTCTTCCAAAAAAATTGCGGAGCTCTTGGTGTCTGAGGCGCTCCACGACCTTGTCTTTGTGTCAGAGCTCTGGAAAAATTGGATCCCAAGTTGAACGGCGCTGGGGTCACTGGCTGATGTTTTTTGGGACAATTGTTGGCATAATTTCCCATCTGATGGCAGTGAAAACACTGAACTCCTGTAGCTTTTGAGTTCCCCTTTTGAGGCTGAGCACTGACATTGTGTTGGGGTCCTAGAGTGATTGGGCGTGGTCCAGAATTAGGAGTACAGGGTGCTCCTTGTACGGGTGTCCTATTGGCATGCTGAGGTTAGAAGCGCAGTCGAGAACCACTCGCTCCCTACTAGGCCTAAAATGCCATCCTTCTCTTGTAGGACTCCCACTGTTGGCATTAGGCATCCTCTTATACTAGTGTCTTGTTCACCATGTGTTGGAAGTTTGGAAAATCCAAAGCAACTAGCTGCACTTGATGTCAGGATCAAGTCCTTCCATGAACCTCCAGATCTTGGCACTTTCAGATGCCACATCTTCTAGTGCATATCTTAATAGTTGGGTGAACCAGTTAAGATACTCGGAAACACTCTGGTTTCCCTGATGCAGCTTGCAGAATTCTCGCTTCTTCATCTCAATAATGCCCGCAGGCATATGTGCAGTTCGGAAGGCTTTAGTGAATTCCTCCCAAGTAATAGCTTGAGCGTTCTAATAGGCAGCACAAAAATTATCCCACCAAGTAGCAGCTACTCCTTTTAGCTGGTGGCTCGCATAGAGAACTTTCTCAAGGTCATCACACTAAGCCAACTGGAGCTTCTTCTCCACATCCCTCAACCAATCGTCTGCCTCCAAGGGTTCACCTACTCCCATGAAGGTAGGCGATCTGGTTCTTATAAATTCCCCAAGTTTAGACTAGGGCGGCATCACTGGTGCTACGGCTAGTGCTGGCTGTGGATTATTTACTATATTCTAAGCAAGGGCCTGCAATAACTGAAGCTGCATTACCATCATCTACTGAATATCTGCGATTGGGTGTTGGAATGGTGGTGGCGGCGGTGGCACTTGCTGCTCTGACTATTCTTGCTGCTCTAGGACATCCTGTTGTTCTTGTGGCACTGCCTGGCCATGACCACGTCCACGTCCACGACCTCCTCTACGACTAGCTCCACGACCTCCTCCTTGACTCTCTACCTGAAGCGACGGCCAAGGGTAGGTTAGCAATAGATGAGAGGGAAAGAGCAAAAGATAAGAAGACTAGGGAGGCAGCCATTCCAAGGTAAGACAAACAATTGAAACTCCAAACGCAATGTGGCTGTAACACAATGCCAAGGGCAATTGTACAATACACTCAACAAACAAGCAACAAAAATCCTAACACACTGGGACTATACGTTACTAAGCGAAAAAGGGATCACATGCTCCAACACTACTGAGCACTATTAACTTATCTTATATAGGAGTCCTTTTGAGCACTCTTTTACCAACTTGATCTTTCCAGTTGCCCCTCCACTGGTCTTGAAGAGAACATGGATCATTAACTTCCTTAATAGGGATTCTTGCAAAAGACCCAAGGCTATGAGAAATTGCATGAGATAAGATCAAATTAAAATTATAAAATTATATTTCAACAACGGAAAGGAGTGAGAACCTAAGAATGACATGAGAAGAGACAATCTATTTCATACCATTTTCTTAGTTTGATTTAGAAAATAATTTTGAAGTACTTGCTAAAAAGACCATACTAACTAGAAATGGGACCTACAATTGATATGGCTCTGATACCACCTCTGTCGGGACTGGAATTCCAAATCTGAACCCTTAGTGTATAACTGTGCTAGTCCAGTAAAAGCTAGCACACAGTGGAAATAATGATGATAACACAATCATATCACGAATTAATTAATATTAATTAAGCAAAAAGGGTATTAGCCTTATGGCCTATTATTACAAATAAGAAGCCTTATGGCTTGAGTTCAATAAGAAGTAGCAAAAACAAAATAACAGTAGCAGAATGAGCCAATCCATTTGCCCAACAGGAAACCGACTAGGGTACGTGTCCTAGTAATCCAGGTTGCCTTCATCATCACCACAAGTATAGAACTTGTAGTCACCTTCAGCTTCTGCGCACCCTTTTTGTGGTAAGTTGGGATGTTGCATGGGTGAGCACAAAATATACTCCGCAAATCTTAGAAATATAATGCATGATAACTATATGTATGGCTGAACAATTGAAGGCATAATATGGCTCTTTTGACATAAAGCAATGTTAACTTTGAATATCAATAGTAATTTCACAAGCACCAGTTGACCAAAATATAATCGAATAGTAATTGCATTTGATATAACAACTAAACAGGTTCCGACCACCTGACTGGCTCTAGTCGCCAAACCATAATCCGAGAGTTCCATCCACTCATGGGTTCCCAAACCATCATTTTCATTTAAAACAAAACCATAAAATCTACAATATGCAAGCATACCTCGCCTGCCCTTGACCGCGGGCATGACTACTTAAGTAGTTTTAACTCTGTAGAGTGTGTACAACTTTACCCACAAAACATGATCGACTCTTGTTGCCATGCAATTAACACACTTCCTTTGGTGTGTCGACAAAGAGATCATGACAAGACCTGTATAATGTACAATCTCACTATTAACCTTGCCCGCTAAGGTTTCACTACTGAAGGTAAATCTACCCAGTCAGAAGCCCCCTCTTGCGCCATGTGGGAAACTGGCTCTATCTGACACCCACATTTCACCAACTGGCGAAGCCAATAACGAGATGCACAAATTAATTATCCAAGTCGTATCCATATAGACTTGTGTTTATACGGAAGTGCTCGGTCCGTGATAACACATGCTTTGGTCCTTAATTGACTAGGGCAGAATATTCACTTTCAAGATTTCGTGCATCCAGCACCCGCCAAACATCCATCCGCCCCGGTCCAAACAATTTTTCACTTTATTTCATTTAAAACACAGTAGTAACACCAATTGTCGCAACTTCACAAATAGGTTTAAACAATGTTTGAAAATATTCCCATAATGGCATAATATCGAAATGTTTAAGCTGGACTAAGGAATTCTACCACCCCATGTTACACTATTGGATATCACCAAATAAAATAGCTAAATATCATCTAGGGTGGCAAAGTTTTATCATGATTAATGTCAATAAGAGTATAACAAATCTGGAATTTAACTAAACCTTAAACCACGTTTAAAGTACATTACATAAAAGTAAGCATGCATAATTTAAAATAATATAAGATTTTCATAAAATTTAGGATCAACATGTTCAAGGAAAACTTACCTTTGCTGCTTCCTGCTGATTCTACTTCTACCTGTTGATTCACTTGAATTTCGACTACGTCATCTACACGCGAAACAAAGGCAAACAAATAAAAAATTTCAAAAAAATTCAAAAATAGAAAAAAAAATGGTACTGGAGGATAGATCATGAATTTAGAAATTTAAATCACTGGAATCGGAGCTCGAACAAAGGAGAACTAACCCCTGAAAGATTTAAATCACAGAAAAAGGAGAAATGTTTCTGTAGCTGAGTTGTTGTTCATTCGTGACAACTATTCACCACAAAGAACAGAGAGCACTGCAACCGATCATGGCAAAAGAAAAAAAACGAAAGGGGACAGGGGGTGGGTGGCTGGGCCCAACAGGTGGCAGAGTCAGCACCGGTGATGATAGCGTCGGAGGGGCGGCTAGCCGGCGGAGACGGATGAAAAAAATATGGGTGATGGATGGAAAAATTAAAGAGTACTCATCTTATGAGAAATTAAAGATTGAGAGCACGGGATTGATTTGTGGAGGAGAGCACCGGGTTGTGGAAGTAGGAGGGGTCCTCAGGATGGGATTTATAGTCGTGGAGAGCTCACAAAGGATGGAAATCGTGAAATTTTTGTGATTTGAATGGGGAGCCAAATCCGGCATTTAAGAATAAGATTTTTGGGAAAACTGGCCATGAATGGATAGAGTAGATCATGGGGAGTCTAGATATGATTTTTTCTGAATTTTTTATGCTCAAATCGTGGAGACATTGAAGCTCCAAATCATACCCTAATAGAGGAAAGAGAGAGGGAGCGTTTCTAGGCTTGACTGGAGCTTGAAGAATCATATGACAGATGGGGTCCGGTCCCACTCGTCATTATTGAAATTAAATGGAGCTGAGAACAAAAGAATGATGGTAAAAGTAGTAAAAAGATTCTAAAAATCCTAGAAAATTTTCAAAAATACTTTGAAATATTTGAAACCAAATAAAATTATTTTGAATTCATTTAGACTTATACTTTTGATTTAAATAATTTGCTTGCACCTAAGAGCTCAATTTAAATTAACAAAAAATTTAAAAATGGCTCAAAAATGGAATGTTACATTTTTTTCCTAAAAATTTAAGAACCGATCCAGATGAAGCGATAGTGATGTACCATTCTGTAATAGTGATACTAGGGATTGTGGAAGCTCTCCTACTATAATATATCTTCATATATCTTTTAGTCCTGCAGCATGTACAGATCTTGAACGTACGGCAATATCTCTTTATTAAAAAACCTAATATCTCTTAATTAAACAACCAAGATACCAAGGTCGATCAAATTAACACAGATATAGCAAATCAATAGCTAGCCGATCACATGTGCATATATTATTAATGGTTATGGATCTACTTGATATAGTATATGGACATATATAGCAATAAAAAAAAAGTGCACAAAAAGTTTGATGCGAATATTTGCTACTTGCAGGAGCGTATACATCAACCGGTCATTTTCGTCCAAGTGATGATTAATTTGACTTGGATAATGACAACAAGTACACACTCTAATAGCTGGTCGATGGATACTCCTCTGATCCTGACCAATTAAACAAACTAAACTTCAAGATGTGGTGCAGAAATTCTGGTCAGTCATAAGCATGCATGCATGGACATCACATCAACATTATTTACCTCAAAGTGCATGTGTGAATGTGATGCGTTAATCATGCTGCATGCATATGCATCACGACGAGAGTTTACTGGCATCCAGGGACGGACCCAACAGTATGGCAGATTGGGCTGCTGCCCTACCTACAATTTACAAGGTCTTTTATACCCAGGTATGTATATATTACATAATCCAACAAATTTGGCCCATAAGTAGGGCAGACAGTCAGGTTAGAGACTCCGTCGCTAACTCCCTGCGATTGGGGTTTTAGTACTACCTCAAATTTGCCCCACCTATAATTTATTCCTGGGTCCGCCACTGCGTGGCGATACGTATGTTATTTCGTCAGATTTGTCATCACAGACAGACAAGCTAGGTACTAGCGTACTAATATATCTGCGAATTGAGCGGGGCAGCTGGCCGGCAATGCTTAATCTGTTTTTCGAAACAATGGCAACGTTACATGCATGAGCGTATAATATGAGCTAGCTAGCTTGCTGCTTCTTAACGGCTTCTTGTTTCTTCTTAGTATTAGTTCTGCGATGTTGGTGCAACGCAGAGTTAAGCCTCCTTACAATGTCCTCCGCTGTGACGTTGAAGCCTTCCTCCACCTGAAAAGAGAACATGATCGATCAGTTGATCATCCAGAAAAAAATTGTTTATTAGTTCACATGTTTTTAAGGTTTCAAATTTTGTTTTCGATTGATATCTCAGAGGCGGCCAAAATCCGAAATTTCATCGAATATCAAAATTTCAGATAAATTCTAGATGAAATACAGAAACAAAAATTCAAATCCGGTTTTTTCACCGAAATTTCTAAGATTTCGCCCAGAATTATCGAAATCTCAACGAGATTTGCTAAGATTTTGGTGAAATTGAATCAAATGAAAAATAGCTCAAACGATATCAAAAAAATTTAAATTTGTTATTGAGGGTCTTGACACATCAATAATATTCTCATAAAAATTTCAGATGATTATCAAGGCTAAGGATGTTTTTCAAAAATTTGGACAGTGCTACTGTTCTCATAAAACGCTTACCAGCAAATTTGAACCAAATGAAAAATAGAACAAAACAAATTAGAAAATTTTTAAATTTTTTGCATGATTCTGATGTATCACTAATATTCTCATAAAATTTTCAGATGATGACCAAGCTTCAGAAATTTTTAAAAATTCAGACAGTGCTACTATCCTAATAAAACCTTATTGGAAAATTTCAATTAAATCAAAAAATAGTCCAAACCATGTTAGAAAATTTTAAAACCTTTTGTGGATAGTCCTGACATATCATCAATGTTTTTATAAAATTTTTAGATGATGATCAAACTTCAAAAAATTTAAAAAAATTTAACAGTGCTATATCCTGATAAAAGCTTGATGATCAATACATAGATTTGCTTAAGTAACTAAAAAAGGTTTAGAATTTTTCAAACTTTTAGAGAAGAATTATGAGTCAATTATTAAGCTCTTACAAAATTTTGGATAATGATCACACATCAGTGAATTTGTAAAATTCATACAATGGTATTGTACCATTTGTGTTCCTTGTGTCTTTTATTTTTGAAAGATAACATAAGAAGTTCAATGCATCCATAGATTTGACTGAGCAAATAAAAAAATTAAAATTTTTGAAAATGTTAGAGAAGGTTTTTAGTCAATGATTAAGTTCTCCTAAACATTTTGGATCATAATCATACTCGAACAAATTTATAAAATTCTGACAAGGTTACTATCTCAGTTATGTTCGTTCTACACTTCTAAAGATAGTATAATAATTTTTTTAGAGTATGATCAAGCTTGTACTATTTTATAAAAATCTAACAGCGTTTTTGCCAAAATTTTAAAATATCCCAAAATTTCAGTTTTTCTATAAATTTTCATGGAAGATGACTTTCTTAAGGGTTTTTGGGCCAAATCCGGTCAAAAAAGGCAAATTCTAGTCAAATTACCTGAGATTTCAGCAAGATTTGGTGAAATATCGCCGAGATTTTCTGAGATTACTGTAGCAATTTATTTTTTTCCAATTTTTTTTATCTAGCCGGGATTTTGAATCCCGTCCTCGGCCGAAATCCAAGATCTCAACCGAGTTTCTAAAATCTCACTGGTTTTTCGAACCTTGCATTTTGCAGTGAAGCTGTTGGCCTATATATGGCTGGCAATCCGGCTGTGCGCCTACCTCACCAGTATTCAAATCCACTCAATGTTGGCCATGTACACGGAATTTAGGAGTACATGTATATGCGCGTTCAATAGAAGAGCATATTTTGGCTCTCTGTGATGCCTTAAGTTCTTTTCGATAAATTCTCATCAATGTGTAGAGGACAAGTACAAATGTATTTATGAGTAATGTTAGTATGCTCAGTTTCCAAACTTGGCACACACATATGATAGCATTACCAGCACATACATATTTTTAGAACCCAGCATAGGTATAGGGCTGGCCTCGACCCAGACTCGAGCTCTGCTCGGTCCAAGCTCGAGTTGGCTCGAGCTGCTCGACTAAGCTCGGTAAGCTTGATAATTAAGCTCGAGTAAGCTCGGTTATTCTGTAAGCTCGGTAAGTTCGGTAACAAACTCGAGTAAGCTCGGCTCGAAGAAGCTCAGTAATAAACTCGATTTAAGGAAGCTTGGTCTAGGTTTGAGTAAGCTCGCGAACTATTCAGGCTCGGCTCGGTTAAGCTCGCAAGCTCAAGCTCGAGTTCAGCTCGTTCGGAGCTCAAGCCAAGCTCGAACCGAGCCTCTCGAGAGCCGAACTCAAGTAGCTCACGAGCCTCGAGTTTTTTTTATAGCTCTACATATGTATGTTTGATGCACGCTAAATTATACTAGTAGGGAATACGCTTTGCTTCAAAAACCACGTCACTTCATTGACAATATAATTACCACTGTGTATTCATTATTTTTAAGTCAACATAATATAAAATTTTGAACAATCGATTGATGTAGTGACAATTTGTTATAAGATATTCTAGCATATCATTGCAAAATCTGTGCACAGGTGTGTGGTTACTCACCTGGGTTTGGTGCAACTTAGTTGATTAGTCTCATCAGCTTTTCAACGACTTGTGAGGGATTTTTTTTAAGTGAAATATAAAATCATTTGCCATTGATTATTTATTACCCAAAGTAGCTAGCTTAAGTAATCAATTCCTTGTAACTTTCAAGATTAACTCTTCATCTATGTGATCCGGTTCCAATATTTGCCCTAGCTAGAGCCAAAATTAAGTTGTTTTGAGTGACCTTGGTAATTAACTAGGAAAACATTTCACAAAGCATATTCATACATATAGAGTAGTAGATTAATGGTGGTGTCTAGTGGCATGTGAGTATATTTTTTTCTTAGTGTGAGTACTTCATTTTTGAAACATTGGATCTAGATCCGAATGACGGTTATGAACTTGCCTTTGCCATGATGGTTATGACCACAGTGCAAGCCGGGAAAGGCATGGCATTGGTATGCGTGATGCTAAGGTGGAGCCCCTCCACCTCGGCGAGCAACCTGACAAGCACCCCCTTGGCGTTCTCGCAGTGGATCCTCACCATCATGTTGCCCTCCGTGATTCTCGCCTCGACCTCCGGCAGCGCGTTCCTGGTCGTGCCAGCTGCCCCGGGTGCCGCTGCGGCAGACGATGCTGGGCCGCCGTCGTCGTCGTCCGGCGCGGCGATGCACGGTTTCTTGACGAGCACCACTGACTCGATGGTCCTGCCGTCGTGGTCTTCTAGTGCCCTGAGCTTTTCTTGGAGCTCCTTCACGTAACTCACCGCGTCGGAAAGAATCGTCGCCTTGTCCATCTAAGCAAATTGGGCAATGCGTTGATAAGTAGTGCATGCTTGTGTGAGAAATGTGCAAGAAGAGCACTAATTTTGGGACCTTCTTGAGGCTGGGAATGACGGAGGAGAGCTCGATGAAACGCTGGTTGATCTTCTCCCGGCGCTTGCGCTCCGCCATTATGTGGTCCTGCGCGTACGGCGCCGACGACGTGTACCCCGTGCTGGCGGCGCTCTTAGCAGAGGCTCTCCTCGACGGCGGAGACCCGTACGCGAGCTCCGGCACGCCGCTGCCGTCGTGCGCTCTTGCGGAGACGGTGGTGGGATTTGGCATTGCTTCGTTGCTCGGCTGCGCCAAGGCCGAGGTGAAGTTCCAGCTCACGGGCCGGTAGTTCGTGCTGCCGCTGCCGCCGCTGCTGCTTGGGGCGCACATGACCGAGTTTGGCGACGGGGACCATCCGTCGTGCTCCATGGCTGCGGCAGATGTGTTGGTGTTGCCACCGCCGCTGTCGGTGTCGCCCGAGCTCCAGCTGTTGGCGGCTCGTTGGCCATCTTTCGCTGCTGCCTCCGCCGGGACCACGCCATCCCGGGACGCCGTGTTGCGGAGCGCTAGGAGTGACGGGAAGTTGTCGCCGCCGTCGGCGTAGGCAGCGGCGGCCGGCGGTTGCTGGTGCTGCAGCGTGTCCATGGCCCACTGCATGAACAGGCTCGAGTCGTCCATGCCTCCTGTGATATTTCTAGCTAATCGAATCGCAGCAAAATAAATCATGTCAGAGATGGAAAGATTTTACTCCTGATATGCATGATGTCGATCTAGATGCACAGTTCTTTCCAAGATTTGATACGAAGACAAAACATGGTGGATGCTAGACACCCCGAAAATTTAATTGGTCGATGTGAATAACGTGGAGTCCAAGAACCTCACCAACTTTGAAGAACTATTGGGCTACTGAGTACTGCCTACTGGCAATCCGCACAGGGTTCCATCCATCTATCAGACAGACACAGACCACTAGTAGCAATCAAGAACAGAAGCCAATCGACTTGAAATTCATACACCCCTCGAATTGGCAGATGAGAAGGCAGGAAGGGAACAAGAAAAAGTACGTACAAATTAAGCTCGTGAAGCATGCACAAATAAGGAGATGGGAACCACACACTTACCCAGCTCTCGGAAGAAGATCCTTGCAGAAAGGAAACCCAAGGTTTTGGTGCTTCTTGGCCTAATCCTTCATAAACTTTCCCTTCTTACACACATATATGTAGCACCTGGCTCCGCCCTTCTCTTCTTCTAGCTCGTGTGCGACGATGGTGTATATATGGAGTTCTATATGGGATAATATATAAAACATATACGGAGAGGTTGCAACATGCTTTAATTTGGACAGGTGATGAAGCAATTCGACGGTTCAAACCAAAGGCCAATGAAACCATGCATATTTTAATTTCCAAGAAGATGGTGAAAAAAGAGAGAGCTAAAGAGTATGTACAGTGGGTATAGTCAGCAACTGTCTGTAATATACTCCATATCATTTATAGACAGTACTAAAAATAACTCATACAATGAATTGTCTATATAGTTGTCTGTAATGATCTCTTAGAGCATCTCCAACAATCAGGTCTTAAAATGGAGTCCTATACCTCAAAATAGGGCCTAAACTAAAAGAATTAGGGTCCAAGATAACTATTGACTCCAGCAATTAGACCCTAAACTCAACTCCAGGGACGCGCGAATAGGGATGGGGCCGGAGAGGAGTGTTGCCAAATATAGCTACAGGGCTCCGAGTCCTAAACCTATTTTGATAATTTTTCTCAAAATACAACCTCTGTTGGAGTGTTTTTTTTTCCATCAAAGCCCTATAATTACAATTAACAACCTATTTAGGACTCCTCTTGGAGATGCTCTTATCTAATTAATAGACTGCCTGTACAATGGCACGTAAAATAGAAAGCTGTCTATAAGACGTCTGTTAAATAGTAGATAACAATTTTCTTTCTCCTTCTTCTATCTCTTTCATATCACCTAAAATCCTATATATCATAGTTTTACAGATAGCTGATATGTACCATTGTCCTATGTAGTCTTAGTCATGTGCAACGTGCAGTTACTGGACTGCGGTTATGGACCCGCTTTTGTTGTTTCGTACTGCTCGCTGCTCTATAGGGTCCAACTGCATCAACATGCCATGTCTCCTCCACAGTTATTGTCGCCCATCCCTTTCCATCCAAAGGCCAAGAAAACGGAATAAATAATCATTTCCCGGGATTGCGATTACGTGGCCTAATCCCACCGAAACGATAGTCTTAACCCCACAAACTCGATCTGTCAGCTAGAAATGCAATACCCCATGATATGCTGATGTGACACTACTACAGAATCGACCTTTGCTACCGGCCCATCAGTACCGGTTGGGTATAAACCGGGACTGATAATTAAAACATTCCCGGTTCAACGGCTACAGGGTTGCGGGGAGAGATCAGTACTGGTTCAAAACACTAACCGGTACTGATGGTATACCGATTCGTGACATAAACCGGTACTGATGTGAGACAATCAGAACCGGTTGGTGCCTTCAACCGGTACTGAGTCCCAATTTAAACTTCTTCCTCCTCCCGCTCTCTGCCAGACCAAGATCATTTCAGTGCGCGAAAAGAACAGTGGAGCTTCGGCCAAGAGCTTCAAGGGAGGGGAGGTGCTGCCCAAATTTCAAAATTTTGGTCATTTTACTCGTAATCAAGGTAACTAAGGTTAGTAACATCATTCCTCACTTCATTTGGTGTTAAATAGAGCCTCTTTTTTGCTTTAATTATGAAGAAAATTTGATCTTTTCCCATGATTGATGAAAGATTATGAATGTAGAGGGAGGTGCTGCCCAAATTTTAAAATTTTGGTCATTTTACTCGCAACCAAGGTAACTAAGATTAATAACATCATTCCTCACTTCATTTGGTGTTAAATGGAGCCTCTTTTTGCTTGAATTATGAAGAAAATTTGATCTTTTCCCATGATCGATTGATGAAAGATTATGAATGTAGAGGGAGGTGCTGCCCAAATTTCAAAATTTTGGTCATTTTACTCGCAACCAAGGTAATTAAGGTTAGTAACATCATTCCTCACATCATTTGGTGTTAAATGGAGCCTCTTTTTTGCTTGAATTATGAAAAAAAAATTGATCTTTTCCCATGATTGATGAAAGATTATGAATGTAGAGATCTAGCTTGATCTTTTCAAATAGGATATAAAAACTTGTTGTGTAAGCTTAGAATTTGCTTGGATTATAATGTAGCTCGCATTTAATGTGTGGATCTAGCTTAAATTTAGGTTTTAGTTCCATCGATCGATGAAGGATGAGGTTTGGTTGCATGTAGTTGGGGGGAGAATGGTGCATGAAAATCATGGAGTTTGGGATCTTCAAATGGCAATAGTTATGTGGAAAAGAAGAAATTGAAATTCATTTGCGAATTAAAATAATAACAGAAATATGAATGGCTTTATAGAAAATATAAAATGAGTTCAAAATTTGAGAAAAGTTTTCAAAAATACTTTGGAATATTTTAAACTTAGAAAAATTATTTCTAGTATAATTTTGGTTTTAATTTCCATCAGCAAATTATTTTTGAAAACATCATTAATTAAGTGCTAGAGATTTAGAAGAAAAAATAAAAATAAATGATTGAATAATAATTTGGAAATTTTTAGGGTGTTACAATTTCAACATGGCTATAGCGGTTCTTATAATTTTTAGGGTGTTACAATTTCAACATAATTTGCAAACAAAGCTGTCGTGAATTTTATTCAGAATTTTGAATCTAGACTTTGATCAACCAATTCTTTTTGTAGGTTGCAAAAACTTGTTGTGTGAGTTTAGATTTTGCTTGGATTATTATTTAGCTCGAATTGGAGGTGTGGATCTAGCTAATATTTAGGTTTTGGTTCAACAATTCATTATCGGAAAATGAGCTAATAGTTATCTTGATGTAACATAATGTAGATGGACCGGCGATGGATGTACATGGACCGACGCTCCCCGGAGTTCTTGCAGGGTTTGCAAGATTTTCTTCGTGCGGCCGATGCACACACGACGTCAGGCTATATATGCTGTCCTTGCATAGACTACAAGAATGAGAAGGAGTGGGCAAAATCCAACCACCTCCACTTCCATTTGCTCACAAGAGGTTTCATGTCAAACTATACCTGTTGGACCAAGCACGGTGAAGGAGAGATTATACAGGAAGACGGGGAAGAAGAAGAGGCGGACAACAATATCCCGGACGCTGGCCAACACGGTTCTTTCGAAGATACATTGGGGGAGTTTGGTGATGATGACCTAGACCAGATGCTGCGTGATGGAGAGGGAGAATACATCGATGAAAGACATTACGAAAAGTTCCAAAGACCTATGGGAGGACCACGGAACAACTGTTGTACCTAAAGCGCCGATAAGGCCATAAAAGTTACGTACCACACTAGAACCGATGCAATGGAAGGCGACCAATGGATTGTCTCGATAAGGATTCGACGAGTTGTTATGCCTCATAAAGAAGTTACTTCGAGGGGAACACCGCCGAAACTACGTACGATGCCAAACAAGTTGTCTGCCCTTTGGGATTGGAGGTACAGAAGATACATGCATGTCGTAATGATTGTATCCTTTATCGCAATGATTATGAGGATTTGGAAGCTTGTCTGGTGTGCAAAACTTCACGGTATAAGACCAAGCGTGATGACCCAGGTGAGGTAGAGGGGCAGCGTAAGAAGAAGAGACCTCCTGCTAAGGTGGTGTGGTATTTCCCTATAATCCCCCGGTTGAAGCGTTTATTTGCGAACAAAGCGCATTCCCAAATGATGCGCTGGTACAAGAAAGACCGTAAGGACGACGGAAGGCTAAGGCACCTTGCTGATGGCTCCTAGTGGAGGAAAGTCGATAGAACATACCCGACTTTCTTTGAGGATGTAAGGAACATAAGGTTTGGGTTGAGTACGGATGGGATGAACCGGTTCGGCGATATGAGCAGCGATCACAACACTTGGCTGTGACTCTATGTATCTACAACCTTCCTCCTTGGTCGTGTATGAAGCGGAAGTACATTATGATGCCATTGCTTATCCAAGGCCGGCAACTCGAAACGACATCGATGTGTACCTCAAACCGTTGGTTGAAGATCTGCTAACACTGTGGAACGATGGTGTACATGTATGGGATGAGTACAAAAGAGAGCATTTCACTCTACGTGCATTGCTATTCGTAACCATCAACGACTAGCCTGCACTTGGTAACCTATCGGGCCTATCTATCAAAGGATATAAAGCCTGCATCCAGTGCTTAGAGGATACGGACAACAAGTACCTAAAAAACTCTCGAAAGGTTGTGTACATGGGCCACCGTAGGTTCCTCCATATGAAGGACCCGTTACGGAGGAAGGGTGATAATTTTGATGGGACAGAAGAGAAACGTAAGAAGCCCATGCATCGAAGTGAAACGCTTGTATTTTCTTTGGTAAAGGATCTGAAAGTAGTATTCGGAAAAGGTCCTGGTAGCAAACCTGTCCCGGCTGAACAAGGTCACACGAAGACCATTTGGAAGAAGAAGTCAATATTTTGGGACTTACCTTACTGGAAAGACTTAGAGGTCCGTCACTCACTGAACTTCATGCATATCACGAAGAATGTCTGCGTGAATCTGCTAGGTTTCCTAGATATGTACGGTAAGTCAAAAGATACACTTCAAGCATGAAAGGACCTACAGTTATTGGGATTCAGGAACGACCTACATCCGAAAAAGAGAGAGAAAGGACAACATTACCTCCACCCAGTGAGCTACACTCTGAGCAAGGAAGAGAAAAAAACATGATTAAGTTTTTGAACAGTGTGAAGGTCCCTTCTGGATACTCCTCAAACATAAGGAGACTCATAAACACGAAAGAGAATAAAATCATACACCTAAAATCCCATGATTGTCACGTGTTGATGACATAGTTGCTCCCAGTGGCGGTGCGAGGTATTCTGCCGAACTGGCTACGAGGGACAATTATAAAGTTGTGTTCGTTCTTCAATGCGGTGTCGCAGAAAGTCATCGAGCCGAATAAGCTATCTAATCTGCAGGATGACGTGGTCGATAGTCTGGTTAGCCTTGAGATGATCTTCCCTCTGTCCTTCTTTGATATTATGGTCCATCTCATGGTCCACATTGTTAAAGAAATAGAAATTCTCGGACCCGTGTTCCTCCACAATATGTTCCCTTTCGAGAGGTACATGGGTGTCCTAAAAAGTATGTTCAGAATCGGTTTCGCTCGATAGGTGCATTACGCAGGTTTTGGTACAGAGGAGGTGATTGAGTTTTGTGTTAATTACATTGATGATCTGAATCCGATTGGTGTCCCTGTATCACGCCATGAGGGGAGGCTACGGGGAAAAGGGACTCTAGGGAGAAAAGAATCCTACAGCGACGATCTACTTTCATTTAAACAAGCACATTTCATGGTATTGAAACAAGCAACTGTAGTAGCTCCATATATCTATGATCACGAGATGAGTCTACGCGACCGATACCCACAGAAGTTAGATAAGTGGATCGTAGTCGAGCAAATGGATCATTTCGGCGGTTGGTTACAAAAGCAACTGTTGGGCAGCCAGACAGACGATGAACAATTGAAACTCTTGGCTCGGGGACCGTCAACGACAATCGTATCACTCCAAGGGTATGAGATAAATGGGTACACATTTTACACGACAGCCTAGGATAGCAAGAGCACTAACCAAAACAGCGGCGTCCGTATAGATGCCTTGGACAAAAATAGAAAGATGGACACCTATTATGGTTTCATTGAGGAGATCTGGGAGCTCGAGTATGGACCTTTAAAAGTTCCTCTGTTTCTGTGCCAATGGGTCAAACTGACAGCCGTGGAGATCAACGAGTATGGTATGACAACCGTGGACCTCAAGCAAGTGGCCTATAGGGACGAACCGTTCGTACTCGCTAATGATGTGACACAGGTATTCTATGTGATGGACATGGATAGCAAACCGAAAAAACAGAAGGACAAGACTAGCAGTAGCGATCAGCCAAGGCACCACGTGGTTCTTCCAGGTAAAAGAAGGATTGTTGGAGTTGAGGGCGTCACGGACGAAGAAGAGTATAATCAGTTCGACAAACTGCCTCCTTTCACGGTGGACGTAGACATTAGTGTCCTGAATGATACAGAGGAATCTCCCTATGTACGGCGCGATCATAATGAAGGATCACTTGTAAAAACAAAGTATGTTAGCAAATAAGGATTCAAACGTGTACGTGATCCAGGGATCGATGTATCATGTGAAATGTATATGTATCATGTGAAATGTATATGTATCATGTCAAATGTATATGTGTCGGTGTTTCGTACTACCGGCAAGTAAATTTGTAAGTCAATGGGCCGTGCGTCCCCTCTCCTTGTTGAATTGTATAAACTCTAAAAGGAATTTATGAATGACTAGTGACGAATACTCATACAAGGGATACCCCCACGGACACGACGACCATGTGAAATGTATATGTATCATGTCAAATTTTCAATGGAATTATAAGAGTGTAAAAATTACTTTATTTCTTATAATTTTTTATATTTTTAATTTATATTATAAGTTTATAAAATAATATTCTAAAGAATATATAAATTTTCAATATTATTGTTGAATTGTAGAAACTATAAAAGGAATTTATAAATGGCTAGTAATCTTATTTTATTAGATTATGCTAGAAAATAATTTTAATCAGTACCGGTTGGTGTATTCAACCGGGACTGATTCTTCACATTAGTACCGGTTGGATACACCAACCGGTACTGATAGTGCCTAGGGCATCCGCATAATATTGAGAATCAGTCCCGGTTGGTATAGCCAACCGGTACTGATGTGGACATCAGTCCCGATTGAAGACACCAACCGGGACTGATGGTGCACCTATAAACAACCACTCCCGTCGCCTCCTCTTCCCCAATTTCTGCTCCTCCCGCCCGTGTTCTTCCCCAATTTCTGCTCCTCCCGCCCGCACATCGCCGCTGCCTTCCCGCCCTCGCCTACGACGACCCCGCGCGCGCCGCCGTCGTCTCCAGCCGTCCTCCTCGCCTCCGACGATCCCGCGCGTCGCCGTCGTCTCCAGCCATCCTCCTCGCGTCCTCCTCACGTCCGACGGTCCTACGACGACTTCACAGACGCCATTGCCGTCGTCTCGGCCGTCCTCCTCACCTCCGACGATCCCGCGCGCGCTGCCGTCGTCCCCAGCCATCCTCCTCGCGTCCGATGGTCCTACGACGACCCCGCGCACGCCGCCGTCGTCTCCAGCCATCCTCCTCGCCTCCGACGATCCCGCACGCGCCGCCGTCGTCTCCAGCCGTCCTCCTCGTGTCCTCCTCGCGTCCGACGGTCCTACGACGACCCCGAGCGCGCCTCTGACAACCTTGGCGCCGTCCTCCTCACCGCCGCTGACGACCTTGCTATCATCCTCCTTGCGTCCGACGGTACAATGTATGTGGTGCTTCTTGTGGATTGATTCGGTTTCTGGTGTTGGTGATGATCTTTGATGTTTGAGATGAGTTTTTTGTTAAATCTGGAAGTATGGTGGTATTGTGGTTGAATTAGCAGTTGAAGGCTCATCACTTAAAGAATTGGATGGAAGTAATTTACCCTCTTGCTGAGGTACTTCACTTGTATTGCACCTTTTTTTTGTGTATTATTTACTCTAGTGCAGAAGATTTTTTTAGTAAAGGATAGTTGATCATTTTGACTGTCATGCACATTGTTGTGCATGTAATCATGTAATCAGCATCACACAACCAGTGACTAGCTATAAAGCCATTTATGGATAACCTATCGTACAGAGCTCCCGGGCTGTTCGAAACAAAGGATTTTTGGGAGACTGAAGAAAATTGTTCTGTTACCGATACAAAGTACTATATTTCTGATAAAAAAAATGAACCCCAAGGAATAGCCATCTAAGCCATGTGCCTCCATGTACCATGTGGTTTTGGACCAAGTACATTACTAATTTTAGCCAGCAGCATCTTTCTAGGAAAAAAAACACCAGACAAAAGTTAGTAGAATCAGCTCTGTGACAACACAGTACGTACTACGTACTGAGGACAATCTTTTCTGTGCGCTATGCCCTAGTGTAATAGTTTCGTACTAATCTCTACAATCTGTACCGTCTACAAAACGTAGATTAACGTGGGATCCATGTAGTCAGGTCTCAAACTTCTGACATATTACCAAATGTTATATATGCAGTGACTATGAAAAATAATGTCATTGTTTTTTTTTCTCGCAAACACTTTCATTATATATGTATATACAAGGAACTAAAAGCCTCATGCATGTTAACGTATAGAAAGTCGAGTGCCCTCGAGATTGTGGGTTATTCTGACGCAGATTTTGCGAGGTGTGTAGACACTAAGAAATCCACGTCAGGTTATGTATTCACCCTCGCAGGGGGAGCTATTTCGTGGAAAAGCTCCAAACAAACAGTCACTGCATCGTCCACAATGCATGCTGAATTTGTAGTTTGTTATGAGGCAACCGGGCAGGCACTGTGGCTTAAGAAATTCGTACCCGGATTAAGAGTGGTGGACAGCATAGAAAGACCACTCACAATATACTGCGACAATGAACCAGTAGTATTTTACTCCTATAACAACAAGTCAAGTGGTGCTGCCAAACACATTGACATTAAGTTTTATGTTGTGAAGGAGAAGATCCAGGATCAGACTATAAGAATTGAGCATATAAGTACCAAGCGAATGCTTGCGGATTCGCTGACTAACGGCTTACCACCATATGTGTTCAGAGAGCACGTAGCCGGCATGGGTTTATTGGAAAGCCTATGATTCTGAACGTACGGACTGTCTGTCGCTATATAGGGTATTTGCCGACGCACAGTTAGACGCGAATTATATGTCATGGTATAGTGGTAAGGGGTCAAATAAGCAACTATCTCCCATAAGACTAAGTTTCCGTTTTGAGATAGAAAGGTGTGCTATAGTCATTGAGTTCAACAGCATGTAACTGGCTGTTGCAACGCCTTGGTCTTTGTGCACTAATCTATTGAGTAGCGGGATTAATGTTAAGCTAAGTAGTTTAGTTTCGAGATCAAGGGGGAGAATGTTGGGTTGATCTCGCGCCCTGATCGGGGTGCAACCAACTATCTGGTTGTGGCCCCCGTTGCACCGTACGCCATATAAAAGGGGGTCAAGGGTCCGGTCTGGATACCAACGTTCCCGGATTGACCTTACCCCCAAATAACCCTAGCACAAAACCGATCTAACGCGTACGGGAGCGACGGGAAGGCCACTGCCGTTCTTCTTCCGCCACTGCTTCCTCATCGCCGACACTATCTACATCGCCGTATGCTTCCTCTCCGTGTAAGCGCAATGGCTTGTCAAGCAACGCAAATCCCAAAGGTATTTACCTAAGGTCCCCCTTCTAGGTGTTTCGTTTCTAGACACTAAGATCCGAAGAAATACAACAACACACACAAAAACTATTATGTACCAATGTCTAGAATAGTCTATTATACGCCCGAGCTAGTTAACTCAGTTTGAACAAACCATGCACTCCAATAATCAACGTAGTAGAACTGCTCTAGTTAACTAAGCCCATCAGTTATGTAGCCAAATCAACTAATAAATGCATTTCTTGTTTATACTGGAAGTTGTTTTTTCTTTGATTTAGCTATAATTTTTTTATTGACAGTTCTAATTTATGAACGGTTTTCACCAATAACTTACTGATGACGAGAGCAACACATTGATATAAATCTCGTCAAATAAATATGTCATAAGATTTTACTACCGCATAGGCTGCTGAATCATCTAGAATGATAGTAAAATATATGTATATCGATAGTAAAATCTATGTATACGGATAGTAAAATATTATTCATGCGGCGTTTATTGGAGAGACTCATATCAATATGTTGCTCTCTTTGTTAGTAAGCTACTGATGAAAACGGTTCATGAATCGGAGCGTTAGTAAAAAGTTATGACTAAATCAAAGAAAAATATTATACTTCAAACAAGGAAACACATTACTAGTTTACACTGCATGACCGACTAGTAAATGTGTTTCTTGTTTGTATATGAATCAGTTTTTTCTTTGATTTAGCCATAACTTAGTGTGGAACCGATAGAGATTAGTCTCAGATTCACAATATATTTACATTCACGGTATGCTTACAGATTGATAAATTCATAGTATATTCTCATTCATAGGTATATTCACAAATCGACAGTAAATGCACAATATATTCGCATTAACTGTATACTCATAGATTGACAAATTCACAGTATATTCACATTCACTGTACTATTGTTTGTGTTAATTTATGGATATATACTAAATGTAGAAATCAGTAGCACAATCATCTAACTTAACTCTCCTTTGTTAGCCCTAATGCCCTAGTAGAAAGCTCTTTGTCCCAAGCAATTGCATTTAGAGTACCATAGAGATTGTCCACTGATATAGGCACATACTTCTTGGCACAAGAGCAGTCGTTTTTATAGCCAACTTTTATCTGAAGTATTTCCTATTATGTTATAAGGATACAATAAACTAGTTAAAATAATTTCATATAGCAATACATTGAGAAGATATAATACCACAAATATCAATAAGCATACATTGAGAAACAGTATTATTTAATAAATCAAGACATGGAGAAACCTTAGAGCTTTTCTATGTCTGCTATCATATGCACCACAGCTTCTGTAACAGAGGCTTTTCAGTTCTCCTTATAGTTCTACAGCTCTGGCACAGTGCCCATTTGTTTGACACCAATAACTAATTGGCTTTCAGTCATATCTCTTAATCCCTACAAAAATGATCATTTTGTTATGAAAATAGGCTATCTTGGTATATTATTAGTAAATTACCGCATCGAATTAAATACTAGAAACATTTGTATTACCTCTATAAGCTCATCTTTGTATTCTTCCAGCTCTGCATTTGCTCTACGCTCCTTAATGATGACTACATAGTTAAGATATTTAATATCTTGAAATTTTTCATCTATGTCTTTCAGTTTTTGTTTCATTTCGTAAATCTTTTCTGTTAACTCAGACTTTCCTTTTAATTGTTCTATCTCTAGTACCTCATATTTTCATTTAGCATCCAATAGCTTTTCTATGTCGTCTATCTTGTTTGTAGGCTTTATTTTATATATGTGTACAATTTATAGTCACTAACATATAAATAAATATATGATGAATAATTGTAGGATAGAGTGCTCTCATGTATTAAACTACTGAAGGTTAGACCTTCAGCCTCCTCGACATAAGGTTTAGGGCGCTTAGACTAATCTTTTACTTTCACTACATCAGGGTCATATAATCAAAATTGAACTAAACAATTAACTAAGCAAATAAGACATTGAACTCTTACCTTTCTAAATTATGCATAGTTTCGCCAAGTAGATATATAAAGTATTTAAAGTCAATTTCATTATTCAAATGATCAAAATTAGATTATGAATAGTTTGGCCAAGCAAATATATAAACAACCAACTAAACAAAGATTATGAACAGAGCAAGCTAAGCAATCATAATCAATATATTCAGCAATAATCAAATGAGTATCAAACTAGACACTGCATATGATGATCAAGCTCAAAGATAGTGAAATAAAAGCAATACTTTCTAGCATTAACAGGAAGCAACTCTATAGTTCAAGACCACATTCACTACTTCATTTGTTTTAGTTCATCAATAGATCCATTGCATCATTGAGCATACAACATGCAACGATTCACTATTCAAATGATCAAAATCATATTATGATCAGTTCAGCCAAGCAGATATACCTACAACTAACTAAATTGGGGATATGAATAGAGCAAGCTAAGCAATTATAATCAGTATATTCAGTAATAATCTAATGAGTATCAAACTAGATACTGAATATGATGATCGAGCTCAAAGACAGTGAAATAAAAGTAATATTTTCTAGCATTAACAGGAAACAACTCTATAGTTCAAGACCACAAATTCGCTATTTTAATTGTTTTAGTTCATCAATAGACCCATAGCATCATTGAGCATACAACCAGTAGCAATGCAACTAGCAGTGATTCACTATTGAAATAATCAAAATCAGATTATAAATAGTTTGGCCAAGCAGGTATATTTAGCAATAATCAAACGAGTGACTAACATTGGTGTACTGGAGCTGGGGAGGTGGAGGGGTGACACGGACGAGGTGTGGAGGCGAAGGAGCAATATAGGCACCATGGAGCTGGGGAGGCCAAGGGGCGACGCGGGTGAGGAGATGCGGAGTGGCGATGTAGGCACCGTGGAGCCAAGGAGGCTGAGGGGCACAACGGGGCACAACGCAGGCAAGGAGAGAACTCCTTTTATAGAATGGAGGGGAAGTCGAGAGGTCAAGCACGAGGTGGACGCGTCAGCCTTTAGTATTTGAATCTATCAGGAGGAGGAGCCGAGAGGTAAAGCGCAGGCAAGTGTTTGGTATTACTACCACGATAGTGATGAAGATGGCCATCACTATCGGTTCTGTGGTCGGACTGATAGTGATGTTTTGAACCATATTTTTCACTCATGCCAAATCATTTATCTCTATTGATTTTTTCCTAAAAAGTTAGGAACCGACAAAGATGAAGAGACAGCGTTGTATCATTCTATAGTAGTGAGGGTAGCTTCTTAGATAAAGTATTTAATCTCTATTTCAAAATATAAAATAATTAAATAAAAACTTTTGGATACGAAGATAGTGCTTAATATAAAATTTATTAAGTGGATTAAAATGAAATTTAAATTTGATTATAACTTTAATCATCAAGACGGAGAACATGAGTGCTCTCTAATTGATGAATTGATATGCTGATACAATAGGGAAGAAGCAAAAAGCATCATTGAGAGAGATGATATAAAGAAGGACGGAGGGAAGATCATCTCAAGGCTAACCAGACTATCGACCACGTCATCCTATAGATTAGATGCTTTATTCGGCTCGATGACCTTCTGCGACACCGCGTTGAAGAACGAACACAACTTTTTGATCGTCCCTCGTACCCAGTCCGACAGAATACCTCGCACCGCCACTAGGAGCAACTGTGTCATCAACACGTGACAATCATGGGATTTTAGGTGTATAATTTAATTCTCTTTCGTGTTTATGAGTCTCCTTATGTTCGAGGAGTATCCAGAAGGGACATTCACACTGTTCAAGAACTTAATCATGTTTTTCTCCTCCTTGCTCAGAGTGTAGCTCGCGGGGTGGAAGTAATGCTGTTCTTTCGTTCTCTTTTCCGGATATAGGTCATTCCTGAGTCCCAATAGCTGTAGGTCCTTTCGTGCTTGGAGTGTATCTTTTGATTTGCCGTACATATCTAGGAAGCCTAGCAGGTTTACGCAGACATTCTTCATGATATGCATGAAGTCCAGTGAGTGGCGGACCTCTAAGTCTTTCCAGTAAGGTAAGTCCAAAAATATTGACTTCTTATTTCAAATGGGCTTCGTGTGACCTTGTTCAGTCGGGACAGGTTTGCTACCAGGATCTTTTTCAAATACTACTTTCAGATCCTTTACCAAAGAAAATACAAGCGTCCCACTGCGATGCAGGGGCTTCTTATATTTCTCTTCTGTCCCATCAAAATTCTCACCCTTCCTTCGTAACGGGTCCTTCGTATGAAGGAACCTACGGTGGCCTATATACACAACTTTTCGAGAGTTTTTTAGGTATTTGCTGTCCGTATCCTCTAAGTAGTGGATGTAGGCTTTATATCCTTTGATAGATAGGCCCGACAGGTTACAAGTGCAGGCCAGTCGTTGATGGTTTCGAATAGCAATGCACGTAGAGTGAAATGCTCTCTTTTGAACTCATCCCATACATGTACACCATCGTTCCACAATGTTAGCAGATCTTCAACCAACGGTTTGAGGTACACGTCGATGTCGTTTCCAGTTTGCTTCAGGCCTTGGATAAGCAACGGCATCATAATGTACCTCCACTTCATACATAGCTAAGGAGGAAGATTGTATATACAAAAAGTCACGGGCCAAGTGCTGTGACTGCTGCTCATCTCGCCGAACGGGTTCATTGTAACATCCCGAAAAATTCAAAAATAGGAAAAATAAAAGTTTTTGAATTTAAAAATGGAATTGAATAAAAATTTCAATGTAAATAAAATTTTTAATTTAAAACAATGTCCTTTTCTCAATTTCATGCATTCTAATTTTAAGAAAATGATGAATAGTAATATTAAAAGTTTAATCATGAAATTTTTACCCTGAAATTCTGACAAATTTATATATCTCTGGTAAAAATATAATAAATAAAAACTTACATTTAAAGCTTTTATAAATTCAAAAACAGAAAATCAATAAAGCTAGAAATAGCAATGTTAGAATTTTTATAATTTAATTATAAAATATAAAATTCTGAAAATTTTACAGAAGCATTATTAGCTCAAATCAATTTGAAAAAAAAATATCAAAAATAAATAAAATCGTTTGGACACTTATTAAATCAAAAACCGAATTAACAGAAATTCTGAAAATGCATTGTCAGAGTTTTCAATAAAATATCTACAAAGAATAGTTAACTGAAAATTTTACTGGCCACGTATCTTTACCTTGCCGACATGGGTAAAAATTTTAACAAATTCTGGAGTCGATTTTCCACCCGAAAGTTGCGGGGTAGTCCTGAGCTGTCTAGACATTTCTCCCGTACTCGGTGACTTACAAGTGGGCCCTAAACTACTGTGCAAGGCCAGCTGTCCCCCTGCCGATTCTCTCTCAGCCAGCTCGCCCCCACACGTCAGCTATGTCCCGTTTCTTCTCCGTTTTTCTTCTTTGCTTCGTTCTTCTCTCGCGGCGAGTCCTCAGAGAGCAACCAGCTCTCTTCACCGACTTGCTCTCTGCCGATTCTAGCCGTTGCGCACATCCACCAGAGCAGCAAGCCCTCAACAACCCTCAGCCCAAAACCTACTCGACGTCAGTTCTTCCTCCGCTCCGGTGAAAACCGCCGAAGAGGGAAAAATTGGCTGCGACGCTCTACACCTCAACCCAGACCGAATCAGTAGAACTAGAGTGTCAGCAAAGCCGAACCAATTCATCCCTAAACCTCTTCTGTATGTGCAAGCTCAGGTTGTCTTCTTCGAGTCCGGTAAAGTCGCCAAAGGGAAGAATCCTCTGCGACGCTCCGTACTTCAAATTAAGCCAATCCACTTGCGTTGAAGCTCTCTTGTGGTCGCAGGAACCCAACCCAAGCGCCGATTTTAGCTCTTTCTTCTCCGGCGAAGTGCAGCGCCAAGCTTCTTCTTCCGCCATTAGTGCGCACGGTGAGAAGCTTCACCACTTACTCTTCTTTGTAATTGAATGCTAAAACGAAACCACTAAGTCGCCCTAATGCTAAAATCAGTGGAAATAGGATCTGGAAAACAATAGTTTAGTAGCTTCATTGCCGACCATGGCGTCCGCCGCCCCGCACGGTGATGCGCCAATCCCGATCATCACCGGACAAATTAGCCTCGTCCCTGGGTGCGCATGAACCTCCTGATACTCTCCCTGGAACTGATTCGACCTCTCCGGTCTCTCCTCGCCGGCGCGGCTCACTCCCGCCGCCGTCGCCATGTGCGCACGAAGGCAACCCAGCACCGGGTACTAATAGCCATGACCAAGCCCATCCCTAGATGCGCAATGATGAGCTGATGCCCTCCGTGCTATCCATTCGCCGGCTCCGGCCTTTCCTCGCCGCCGGCGAGCTCGGGGATGATCTTCCGTGTTCTCTGTCGCTGCCGCGTGGGACCGAGTGGTCAGCCGCTCAGTTTGCTTGACTCTCTGACGTCGCGAGCCCAGCTGCAGCACCTCTGATGAGTCTCTGTCCTATCGGGCCCAGCCGTCAGCCATTCAATTCAGCCCAGCCAAATAGAGAAAGCGTATTTCCAGTGAGAATACATACTTTCCTTTTATGGCAATATTCCATTTTCCAGCATTTTTAACAACATAGCATATTCAAATGTTAATAACTTTTGAAATAATAGCCCAAATGAAGTAAAATAAATTCCTAAATTCATATAAATTCATTTAAATTCAGAATATGCAAAAATATTTTGAATTTCAACTCTGTGTATAATTTAAATTTAAATTTAAAGAATGGGATGAAAAACATGCTATACATAAAATTTATGCAAACAAACTCTAAATTAAATAAAATAAACTTTCTTAGAATCCTTACGAAATTAGAAACCTTAATATACCAAAATATTTAATTATCATGCTTGGTTTGATTTATTTGAAATAGAAATTTAAATAAACTCTATTATTGTTCCTTAATAAAAATTATGCATCATAAATCCTAAAATGATAAAATAATTTATACATGCTCCTGAATCCATAATAAACTCATTCATGCAAAAATATTTAATATTCAAACTTAGTTGATGTTATATTTGAATTTAAAAAGTACAAATGAACTCTAGCATGACACCGTTATAAATAAGAATCCAACCCTAAATTATGCCTGCTTTCTATGATTTATTTATATTTGGATTTCCATCTGATTTCTTTTTGTCCTTATTGAAATCCTGTTATTTGTTGTGTTTTTCATTCATGACGTGTAGAACCCGACGTAATTACCTTCCGTCGTCGACTACGACCTCAAATTCGTTGAAGACATCAATAAGCAAGGCAACCACCCTCCTTTGACCATGTTATTCCCAGTTTTATAAATGTTTTCATTAAATGTTTTTATTGCATGCGTATGTTCATTAAATTCTGCTATATTGTGGGTAATGGTAGTTATACCTGTTAATTCCTGAAACCTCCTTGATATGAATGAACTTGTGAACCTTGATACCTTAGAATCATGGTTAGACAATATATGATGTCAATCTGGGTATACACGATGTTGCTTAGCCATGCTTAGACTTAGTATACATCGAATTGAGACATTGATCAAATGATATTTGGATATACTGAGGCATGATGATGATTCTTAGACATGTTGAGATATGATGGTGATTTTTGGTTATTTTAATGAACAATAAAAGTAAAAATTATAATATTGATGCGGGCAATTATTAGCAATAGCCTGGTGTGCATGGATTTGCACGTAGATTAGGGGGAGATTATTGCATGTGTCGGATTAAGGACCGAACTATGGGTTGTTTTCAGGCCAAGATAACCGTACAACCACAAGTACTGGTATGGGACAGTCTTAACCAATTAAATTATTTAAAACTAGCTTTGCACATTGGTAGGCTGTAGTAGTACGGGCCGTTCTTAATGGATTGCTCGAAGGGACGTCCACACCGAGGTGATCATGGAACCAACGTTTTCGATACAATGGTGTACGCCGTACTTCTGGGGAAGTTCTTCCATCATTTCTATGCTCTAAGTTCTTCTTCCAGGGTATGGGTTTTCGTCCCGTGCTGGTGCAAAGTTAGGGTTAAGTAATCGAACGGTTATGTCATGACTCTCTGCGGCACACCAAAGGAAGTGTGTTAATATCGATTGCACAAAGAGTTAAGTCATGTCTTGTGGGTAAAGCTGTACAACTCTGCAGAGTGTAAAACTAATCGATTAGCCGCGCCCGCGGTCATGGGCACTTGGTAAAGTCATCACATAGTTAGCTGTTTTATTTTACAAAATGTGGATTCTGATATATGCTGTCTAGCACCATGATTTGGATTGGATATCCTTGTTGGAAAGGAATTATTTCAGATTGACACGTGATGTCAATGATTCATTCATGGAAATGATCAAAGGAACTGAGGTTCGTGAAATTTACTATTTTTATTCATATATTAAACCGCTTTTATTTAAATTCCGTTTATGTTCTACAATTCAGTAAATTCTTTTGTAAATTAGCTTTCTGCAAATTAACCATGAAAGTCTTTCCTTTAAATGGCCTGCATATATTATAGGATTTGAAAAAGTCTTGCTGAGTACGCAAGTACTCACCCTTGCTTATTCGTGGTTTTTATGTGAAGAATCAGAATAGCTCGATGAATTATTCGACGCAGGATTCGGGGATGTTAACGGGTTTTTCTAGGGATTATGCCTTGTCAGTTGCCTGAGGGTTGGATGGGCACACTACAAGACTTTTGATTCTTTCCGCTGCATTACTCTGAAATGTAAGATTTCATTGTATGCATTGCCATTATTATTTGTAATAAAGAGTATGGATGTGATATCAATTGTTGTAAATGTGCGTACTAGCTACTGATCCAGGGACTAGTACTGTGTGCACATGAGATTTCCATTTTTGCATTTTATGTAAAAATGGGGGTCGCTACAATTGGTATCAGAGCTGTACTGACTGCAGGATAAACCCTAGAATGGTCGTTAGCATTAGAATAAAACTAATTCAAAATACTATTTTCAAAAGCTACTATATTTGCAAAATATAGTTGTTGCTATTCTTTCCTCATTCCTTAAGATTCTCATTCTTATCCCTACTTTCATTTTGGTTTATAAATAAATTCCTCTTTCCTTAAAACTATTCCTGTCCATAGTTTATATTCGTGGTTGCTTCTGAAGATGTCCAAGATATGTCGCCGTCATTCTTCATGCCGATCAAGGAAGACTACAATGTCAATGCCGGCAACCTCAAGAAGACGGACATTACTCTTGCCACCCCCCGACAAGACGAAAGTGAAGTCCAAGTTCTACTTCATGAAGAGCTGGTATTATCCAACAATAAAATGCGGAAGATTAAGAGTATATTAGGATTTTCGTTAGGAAAGAGATTCTTACTCGTAGCAGTATTAATCTTCTTTAGTTATATAAACCATTATTATGTAGTGTTTATGTCATGTTGTTTGCAATTGGTTTTTACTTTCTTATCCGGGCTGAATTACGTGTGAACTTAACCTTTAGGTTAAAGTTTCATGATGAGTTGCCCTTATGTATGAATCAGGAAACTTCAATCCGCAGGTTTAAAAGGAATAGCCTATCTCTTCCTTCTATAGGATCTCTCGTAAACTTATCTTTTCTTCTTGTAGAACTTCTTACCTGTATATTCTTCTACTCTCTAATCTTTTCTAAAAATCCAATCTTATTAGTTAGTCTCATAGGATTAGTAAAAGCTTTGGGCAAATACTATTATTAGAGTTGCGCAGCGGAAGCATGGTGAATTTATGTTTTCAAGATGAAAAGTCTCCGAAGATCCCGATGACACCAAGTTACTTCATGAAGAATCGGTATCGTTAGATAGAAAAATGGAAACGCTAGAGTAGGCTAGTTGTTAAATTAAAATTTACGCCTCTTTATTTGCATTGTGTGAGAACCTTTTTGATTGCTTGACTTTTGATGTGTAATTTTTGTATTGTTTCTCGGGTTACTCTCGTGGATGATTAACCCTTCGGTTGAAAATTCACGATGCGATAACCCTGAATTAATAAGAAAATATAATTAAGAATATTTTAAAGAACGAAACGTTGCCTTATAACTAAACCAACTCTTATCTTATCTCTTTCTATTCTATCCATCCATCCAATAATTCCATATTCATTCTCCTTGATTTCAACCACTTTTTGATCATTCATTTCATAACACTGGTGAATAATCATTCTGTTACTTCAAACAAGATGGTCTGCGTCACCTGCATCAACCATGAAGAATTTGGATACTTCGCCAACACCTGATCAAGAAGAACTCTACTCCACTACGTCATTTTCAAGAAAGCCATAACAAGACCTCAAGCCATCTCAAGGACCATCATGTTTCCGGAACAACACCTACCTCGTACTCATTGCAATAAAGGATACAAGCTTTCAAATCCTCGTACCGCGAAGTTTTGCACATCGGACAAGCTTTCAAATCCTCGTACTCATTGCAATAAAGGATACAATCGTTACGACATGCATGTATCTTCTGTACCTCCAACCCCAAAGGGCAGACAACTTGTTTGGCGTTGTATGTAGTTTTAGGCAGTGTGTTCCCCTTTGGAAGTAACTTCTTTATGAGGCATAACAACTCATCAAATCCCTTATCAGACAATCCATTGATCGCCTTCCATTGCATTAGTTCTAGTGTGGTACGCAACTTTCTATGGCCCTGTCGGCAGTTTGGGTACAACAGTGTTCCGTGGTCCTCCCATAGGCGCTGGAACTTTTCATAATGTCTTTCATCGATATATTCTCCCTCTCCATCAAGCAGCATCTGGTCTATGTCATCATCGCCAAACTCCCCCAATGTATCTTCGAAAGAACCGTGTTGGTCAATGTCCGGGATATTGTTGTCCGCCTCTTCTTCTTCACCGTCTTCTTGTATAATCTCTTCTTCACCGTGCTTGGTCCAATATGTATAGTTTGACATGAAACCTCTTGTGAGCAAATGGAAGTGAAGGTGGCTGGATTTTGGCCACTCCTTCTCATTCTTGCATTCTATGCTTGGACAGTATATGTAGCCTGACATCGTATATGCATCGGCCACACGAAGAAAATCTTGCAAACCCTGCAAGAACTCCGGGGAGCGTCGTTTCATGTACATCCATCGCCGGTCCATCTACATTATGTTACATCAAGGTAATTGTTAGCTCATTTTTCGATAATGAATTATTGAACATTTTCGAAAATCCAAATTAAACTAATATTTTCTTTATTTAAAAATTATTTAAAATTTTAGGTTGATAAATTTAATTTTAAGTGAAATTTATTTAAAAAAGATAATATTCTTAAAATGACAATATTTCATCACATATTTTTTCTATAGAAATTATTATTTTGAAGACAACTATATTTTTAAAATGACTTTATTTCATTACATGCTTTTAAAAGGACTATGTTTCATTACATATTTTTCTATAAAATGATTATTTGCTCCGTATTCATACTCGACAAGTTTTTGCAACCTACTAAAAGAATTGGTCGATCAAAATCTAAATTCAAAATTCTTCATTGATCGATGGAATCAAAACCTAAATATTAGCTAAACCCCGTGCCTCCAACCGGTACTAATAAGACCCATGCCTCCAACCGGTACTAATAAGACCCCGTGCCAGCTGACCTACCGTGGCTCTTTAGTACCAGTTCATTACACGAACCGGTACTAATGTAACATCATCAGTACCGGTTGGTGCCTCGAACCGGTACTAAAGAGCCCCCGTAGCCCAGTAGCCGTTGAATTAGGACTGTTGTAACTGTTAGTCCCGGTTTGAGCCCAATCGGCACTGATGGGCCGGTATCAAAGGCTAATTCTGTAGTAGTGCGCATGCAATACCCATTGACATTACAATAAACAAAACTATTTATTCTTCATATATAAATTATTAGGAGAGAAAAAAATAAAATATGAGGTAGAGGAGCCTCAAACCAATTAATGCCCTAAAAAGTTTTTTTTATTTACAGATTTTACAAATTTTTGGAATTGTACTTCCTAATTTATATGTAGAGAAATCAAATCCCTAATTTCATTCAATTCGATTTCTAATTTTTGAGAAGACAAATATATACTTTTCATTTAGTTCTTATTGCAAATTTTAATATTTTTGGAACTGTAGTTTGGCATTCATACACAAAGTACATTGACTTGACATGGAGTCTTCTTATTTGGGAATTTAAGTTTGGATTTAACATACAAATCCAATTGTAAATTTTTATTTAGTATTAATTCCTAATACAGGGTATATTTGGGATTTTATTTCAGAGTACATATAAAATTAAATTGCTATTTTCTTTTACTTCTAATTATCAATTTTGTGTCATACTTAACTTAGAATCTTCTTCTAACTTTACTCATCTACATATCAAATATCTCATTATCCTTTTATCTTCAGTGCATGTTTACATATTTTTGCATGGAGACGTGATATTTTCTCTGGTTTTAGATTGAAATTCGTATACAAATTCAAATAGTAATTTTCATGTAATTCTTATTTCTCATTTAATTATTCATGGAATTCACTTTGGAATCTGTTTGGAAATCAAATTCCTAACTTTTTGTAATAAGTTTAGTTAATTAGGATTGTACTTGACATGAACTCTTTTTTAGAATTTGCTAATTTCATTTAATAATTATTTTGATTTTTAATTATTTATGGATGATACTTTGATACGGGAATCGAATTGCTATTTTTCTTTTCGAATGTCAGCTAATTTGAGTTATGCTTGATGTAGACTCTTTCTTTTAATCTAAACCATTACCCATTCTAAAATTAATATTGCATATGCCCACTAGATAGATGGCCAAATATTTAGATATACATAGATAAATACTACAATACTACACCCATTCCAAAATTAATATTGCATATACCCGCTAGATAGATGCACCTGAGAAGTACTGTATTTAGATTTGTCGTCTTTTCAAATCTTGCCGGCTCGAGAGAAATCGATCGATCAGCGCAGGGCCCAAGCTGTCACAGAAGCGTGCTACACGCTCCTGGACACGTGTGTGGCACTGGCACCTAGTTAGGCTTTTTCCCCCAACAAATGGAGACATGGAATGTTCAAAATCTCCATGATTGCGTTACTGCTATTTGTTCCTCATGTTTACACTTTAGGAAAAGCTTTTAGATTCCCTGTAAAAACCACGTGCTATTTTGCCTGAGCTATATTTGTCCATTCCTACCTGAAATGTCTCTGCAGATGGCTGGATTCTCTGCTTCGTATCCTTCTGTTTTTAAGCTTAGCCTTTTTCTTATCCCCCCTCTTCAGATGTTATAAACGTCGCAAGATCGATCTAGATTCTGAAGGACAGAGAATCATGCCACCTAAAAGACACAGATGGAACATATATTAGCCACATTGATAATAGGGGATGCAAAAACCATCGATCTATTCATTGGCAACACATGTAGTAGAAGATCTTATATTGTGATTGTGCACTGAAAACAAGTGGACGGTTTTCTGCTGAAAAACAAACAAACAAAAAAAGTCGATCGGTTGCTCCCCAGGCAAGCATAGAATAATAGGCTACTGTAGTGCTAATGGTAAAAATGGCTTTTCTTGTTGATGCATATCTCCATGCTAGGGAGTAGGGACACAGCTCACGTGGGCCACCATCTAAACCCGGCCATTCGTATCACATGTGCTTTCTTTCGAAGGTATCTGTTTACTTGGTTGTAGCAACAGTGTTGTTAGGCGGATTTTTTGCTCCAGGACATCCACGGTCCATCTTGTGTGGAGATTTGTGCCCTATTATGGACAAACTATGTGTACGTATCCCTCTAAAGAAAACTAGCCGTTTTAGAGCATTTCAGGCAAAAAACATCAACTCTCGGTACTACCGCCCCCTTATAGGGTCGATAGTACCAGCCTCCAGGGCAACGGCTCGAAAACTAGCCGTTGCGCAGAAAACCCGGTACTATCGTAGGCTAAATCCCAGTAGTACCGCTCTAGCAATAGTACCGGCCTCCATGCCGATAGTACCGACTTTCACCAGAACGCAAAAACACTCTCTTCTGGAAAATAACTACCGGCGACTTGGGCACGGTACTACCGCACCTCCGGTAGTACCGCCCAATGACTGGCGGTAGCTCGGTCCTACGAAAACCGAGAGAACACGTTCTAGAGAATAACTATCGGCTGCAAAAGTTTGGTACTATTGCGTCTCCAGTAGTACCGCCCTTGAGCTCGGTAGCTCTGAACTCCAGAAACACAGAAAATAAATATTTCTAGAAAATAGCTACCAACGTTGCATTTCCGGTAATACTGGCAAAAGCGGTAGTACTGCTCCCATAAGCGGTAGTGCCGGCCCAGCGGTACTACCGCACAATACATGTCGGTACTATCGGATATTTGAAGAAAACCTGATTTTCAACACTAAAATCATTTCTCTAAAAACCAAATACTATTCTTTGAGCCACTAGATGATCAACACATGATCATACACTTATGCAGAAACACCTTTGCACCAAATTAGCTCATGCTCAAGGAATTTCAACCGAATTGTGAAAACACATTTCGTAATCAACTCAAAATCTATTTGCAAAACGTATTAAGTAAATTAAATCCGAGTCTATAAGATTAATCCCCCAGCCATGTGAAGGTCAACATGAGACTCAGTCAACTTGCAAACACCCGTTGCAAGCCCTACTCACATGCTCTTGGAATTTTGGACTCATAGACCTCGGTTTATTTGCACAACGAGCTTGTAAATAACACATAAAACCGATTTCATGCTTGAGCATTACTCTTTGCAACACATGAAAAAGTCTAGCTCTAAGCAACATAAAATCAAGGGGCATGAACTCTCTAATTGCAACACATGCAATTCTCTAGTCCCATGCAACCTCATTAAAACCAAATTAAATATATGAGCTCTCTACTTGCAACACATGCAAGCCTCTAGCTCCACACATACCACGTAAACACCAAATCATGCTTGAGCTCTCTCCTTTTGTAACACATGCAGAACTTAGCTCCAAGCAACACCAAATTGATTTTGAAGGATTTGTTTAGTAAATAAAAACAAAAACATGAAGCTTCAATAATTGCAACACATGCAAAATTGAACTTCACGCAAAAGCTAACGCATTAGCTTATCCCATTTGCAACACATGCAAATCAAAGCTTTATGCGAAAACCAAGTGCATATGCTTTTCTTCTTTGCAACACATGCAAATCAGAGTTTTATGCAACAACAACCAAGCATAAGCTTAACTCATTCGCAACACATGCCAAATGGTTAGCTCTATACAAAAAGCAAATCCAAATAAGATTTGAGCTCGAGTGAATATGGGATTGAGATCATCGACACATGATGAAACTCAAGCTAAGACTCAACCCCTCTTAATAGTACGGCGCTAAAAACTAGACTCAAAACTAAAAGGCATCCTTAGCCTATCTAGTTATACTAAAAATAGTTAGTCCAAGATGTATGGTTATCTCAATTATCTCTTCCACTCCATTAACACATAATAGATGCCTTTAGATCAATTGAGCATAACCCTAATCAATTTGAATGATTTAAATGTGTCTTAAGTACAATAATGCAACACATGCCTCATTATATTTAAGGACTATTTATTTGTCCTTAGTTAATCAAGGAACACCATCAACACATGATGAAGTGTTCTTTAATGATTAATAAAACAAATGAACTCAATTTAAATTTTCATTTAAATTGATTCTTCAAGTTAGAGTGTGAGCTCCCCCTAAATGTGTGCATCCATGTAATATATGGATTGGGAAATATGATGCACATTTTATGGCTAATACAATAGGGACATTCATACTTTAACTTGAATCCAAAGTATGCAATTAATATTAGAGAGATTACGCATACATACCTTGGGTTTTCTATTTTTCATCCAAATAAGAGACTACTAAACATTTACTCAAGAAACATGTTAGTCTCATAAAGATTAGATTTGTCATTAAACAAAGATTAAGCATTAATATAAACCAATCACTAAAACCAATGAAGCTTGAACTTACACACGACACATGCCCCGTCTAACGGCTACCAACACTTGCGGTGCAGTGAAATCTCAATGAAACACACATCCAAATCAGTAGTTACAAACGCGTAAAACCCAAACTGTCACGAACTCCCACAACTGAATGATCCGGATCCAATGTAACATCCCGAAAAATGCAATTAAGTAAAAATAAATATTTTAAATTTGAAAATATTTATTTCTGAGTTTCTTGATGCTATTGGTTTTATTTGGATCTCCTTTGGAGTTTTGCATTGCATGAGAAATCAAATAAAAAGGATTAATAAATGGACAACGGTAAAAATGCAAAAATATAAAAAGTAAAAATTTAGAAAAAAAAAATTGCCATGAGAACCCTGATCATTCAATTAAATCATTTTAGCCAGCAATTGAATTTTTATGCATGAAGAAATGAAGAGATAAAATGAAAAGACAATTTTTAAATCAAAGCAATGCATTGTCAGAATTTATGGAATATATGTAAGACTCAAATGAAGTTGAAAAATTTATCATGAAACCCTCAATGCAATTTCTACCTTTGGTTAAAATATCGTAAATTAATAATGTAATTTAGGACTTTTCCAAATTTAAAAACATAGACTCTGAAAATAGGGAAATTGCAATGTCAGAATTTTTATAAAATAATGGAACCATATTTTGACCTGAAAATTTTATAGAAGCATTCTGAGGTTAAATCCTTTTGAAAAACAAAATTTCAAAAATAGTAGACTTCAATTGCTCTCAAGGAAAAATTCAAAATCATTTTTAAAAACTAGTTAACTTTAAGGAATTATTGTATGAAAACCAAAGTAGCGAATTGAGCGAAACCAAAGAAAATGGAAACTAAATACTTTTGTCTCTCTACATAAAAATTTCTAGAAAATTCCGAAAGTGATAAAACTGCTTTTGAATTAATTGAACTTGTGATCAAAAGAATCGGATGCATGTACAAAGAGTGTCAGCCATTATCTAGTCGCCACTGTAGCTTGCACGCCTCACTGACTGGTGGACCGAAGCCACAGCTCATTTCCTATTTTCGCTAGATTTCCCCGGTTGCTCCGACTGACATGGGGGTCCTCATCTTCGTTCAGGCCCACTCGCCAGCCTCACCCTCACGTTGTCTCCTTCCTCCAGCTAGTAAAGCCCCGAAGCAAATCCTTTTATCTGTTCTTGCGACCGAACGGAAGTCTCCTGAGTCCAGCGCTGCTTGACCAGCTCCATTCGATGCATTGCCCCGTTGATCAGTCGTGTCCTCAGCATCACTTCCCTCATCACCGCACGAATTCAGCCTTGAGACTCTCGCAGCGCACTAAGCTCGTCATTAATTCTTCCCCGCTAACGCCTGGTCCTCATTGCGAAGCAAAGGCGATTCTTTGCCATGGCGTCCCACCTCCACTGCGAGCTCAGCCCACTACCAAGCCATACAAAGCCTTCTCAGAGACCACCAGAGGCAGTATTCTCATTCCCCTCACTTCTTTCCTTCTCTCCCAGCCAAAACGCATGAAGTTTTTCCCCACTTCCGCCATGGCTGCACCCTTCTGGAGCTCCAAGTCGTGAATCAATCTGAGCAGTAGAGCCACCCATTCTCAAATCCGGCTGAGCTAGAGCATCTCCAGGCTTCAAGGATCGAATCCCCTCAACAACCCCTGGAACCCTAGTTGCGAAAGTTGGCTGCTCCCGTGCGCCCTTCTTCCCCGTGACCGACCGCCGTGGGCGGAGCTCCTCGGAGTTTCTCCTTTCAGGTAAACCCCAAGAATGGACTCCCTGTGATCCCGTGATGCTTACAAGGCCATTGATTCAATCCCTAATGCGGTTGCTTGTCTCCTCCACCTCCCGCCATTTCCGTCGCCGCCTGGAGCTCGGCTGCGCCCCCACCTGCTGACTCTTTCGCCAAATCAGCACCGCCTCCAGACTCTCCTCGCCGAGCTCTTCCTCCCCGTGCCGTCGCATTTGCCGGAGGACCACCGGAAGACCCTTCGCCGACCATCCCTAGCCATCCTCTGTTTCGGTTCTGTGCGCTGGGGGCTAACGTGCCTGAGGTTGAAGAAAAAGAGCCGAAAGACGCTTCTCTGCTGGTAAAACGCCTTCTTGACTTTCCATCCAATTTCCTGGCCGAAATACATTTAACTATTAATAACTTGTACATCTTTAGTCACAAACCAGTGAAACAAATTTGTATAATCATCTAAAATGAGAAAGAATCTGAATATATAAAAATATTCAATTTTTGAACTGCTGTATAATTATTTAATTTAAACCTTGATTTTGATACTAATATGGGTTTTAATGAGAATTTGTGCATAACAAGTAATGAGGGGATGAAATCAATATTCATGAGGTTTTAGAATTTAGGTTGTATTCAAATATACAAAAAGATTAAATGTTTGGAGTCTGATTATTATTCAAATTAAACATTGATTATGGTGTTAATATGGTTTATAATGGAACTCGTGAATAATAAGAACTGAAATGGTGAAATAAATATTAATGTGATGCTAGGATCATAATGTGTTCAAAAATACGAAAATATTCAATTCTTGAATCACGAACAATCGTTTAAACTTAAAATGGGATAAACATAGTATTATGGTCATTATTGCATATATGCAAAATATAACTTTTAAAACTATAAAATAAATTCTTGTTTGTCTCTGGAATCATGATAAACTCAAATATGCAAAACCATCTCATGTTGAACTCAATTTGAATTAATTACTTCATAATCATTTATTTAACCATGTTATGGCCATTGGCAAAATAATAGCATAATGGCTCAAAGCAATGATAATGTAATTGGTATAAGTCCCTAAAAACAGTAAAGGCATATATATGTGAAAATATTTAGAATAGAGTTTAACTTGAATTCCTTGATCATAAAGAAGTGTCAAATGCAATAATAATCAAATAGGAAACATGTTATAGTTTAAGTCAAAACAATGCAAAACCAGCTTTAAAACACTCCATGGGTTATTTCACCAACACCGAAAAATGAATTAAAGGTCTTGTATAATGTAGTCGCAAACTCAAATTGAAGTTGGCCGATTTAAGGTTGGCAAATGTGGTCATTTAGTCTATTTCAGCAATAGATAAAATAACCCATCCAAATGCTAAAATTAGTAAAATCAGTTTAGTAACGTTGTACAAAGTTTATACTACCATGATCTATAAAAAGAATCTTATTCCATTAAGGTTTGCATATTAATATTGTTAGTACAAAACTCTTAAGTGTTAACCTTTTGATTCACTTTTTGGCCGATTCCGAATAACGTTAACTTTACAATGCCACTTAAGCCTTTTCAGTAATGAAGATAATGTATCAGCCAAAGCCTAAAATTTATGGAATTAGCTTAGGATTGTTATACAAAGTATAAATCATCTTAGTATGAAGAAATAACCATACTTCATCATGTTTTGCATATTAATCTTAATAGCTGAATAACCCTAAGTAACCACATTACTCTAGACAATAATACGAACGAATAAACTTTAGGTAATAATGAAGAAAACTATAGTTAAGTTATTTTTATCACCAGAACCTTCTCAAATATGATGGAAATGTCATCAGTAGCCTAAATCAATAGACTCAACTTGTATAAAGCTAATTCTAAGCAAAGTCAATTAAAGATGAATAACAAATCATTGAAAGCTTGCACCTAATGATCAATCTAATCAATCTTTGCATCTTGAATTCATAAAATAAGATTAATAAATTCATTAAAGAGCAATCCTTGTTTCTTGTAAAAAGTTTATTTGTTTTGCTATCTATTTCTTTCGCTCTTATTGGAGTTTATTGTTTTGCTTTATTTCCGTTGATCGACGTGTAGAACCCGACGTCTCTAGCTTCGTCGTCGTCGTCGTCTGCAATCCTCGTCTTCGTCGCAATTAGTAATTAAGCAAGGCAAGCATCCTTTGACCATATTGAGCCCAGTATTTTATATTCCTTTTGTGCATCAAATTGTTTTATGCACACGTTTACTTTATGTAAATTGCTATATTATGGATTTGGTAGTTCTACCTGTTGTCTCGTGAATCTTCTTTGATGATTATGGAAATGTGAACCTTGATAACCGTAGATTGAGGATAGACATTACTTAATGTCATCTTGGGTATATACGTTCATATTATTAATGCTTAGCCATGCTTTAGAATCAGCAATGTACATGATCAAACCAGTAACTGTTTTCTGAAAACATTGAAAATGGCACTATTGGTTGCGGGTACTTTGATTAAAAAAAACCAAAATGAAACTATGCTTTGATGCGGGCGATTATTGGCAATAGCCGGTTGTGCAGAAAGGAATTGCACGTAGTGTAGGGTGAAGTGTCGCCGCGTCACAATTATGACCGAGCAATGGGGCGCCATTGATCCGAGATTTCCGTGCAACCACAAGGGTGAGGACGGGTTAGCCTTAGCCTATTAAGTTATTTAGGCGTGGCTTTGTTCATTGGTAGGCGGGAGCTAGCACAAGCATTCCCGTTTAGTGCCTTGGGCGGGTCCCCAAGCATTCCCGTTTAGTGCCTTGGGTGGGGTTTCCACCCATGCAGCGGTGTGCATACTGCCGTGTTTAGAAAGCGTTGTGTTGGGTGTGAATGTGGATCCACGGCTTGGGTGTGTGTTTCTAGTTCTCTGGCAGGGTTAACGTCATTTGGATCAAAGCCATGTCTAGGTAATGGAACAGCTATGTATGATCGCTGGCGCACACAATGTCCTATTGGGCGTGTGTGATCTTGCAAAAAGGTGGGTCATTCCTTGTGGATAAAGTTGTACACCTCTGCAGAGTTTAAATCTAATTAATTAGCCGCGCTCGCGGTCATGAGCACTCGGTGAAGTCATCCAATGTTAGCTTTGATTTTCAAAAAGGTTTATTTTACAAGTTAGCTTACCCCACGGATGACCCAATGCTATACCATGTGTTGGCAAGTATTGGTATCAGCTGTTGTGCCCTGTGTGGGCAAGGAACTGGATATATGCCATGCGATGGCAAGGTTTGATTCGTCGCTCACGTCATGGAGGACGGTGAGTGTTATTTATGCTTTACTTATTTGTTATCAATCAAATGCTTTTATAAATTCCGATTGCAAATAACTTGGTTTCCAAATTCAAATTTGCTTTATGCAAATTAACTGTAATAGCCTCCTTTGAAATGGCCTGTATGTATTGTAGGTTTTGCTCAAGTCTTGCTGAGTATGTAAAATACTCACCCTTGCCTAATTATATTGTAGGTGGTTTAGTGAGCGAAGCTTCGAAGTTTTCCATCGCAGGTTGCGGGTTATTCTTCAGCGTGTTCTATCTGGAGTTTATGCCTGGTCAGTTGCCTGCGGGATCGGTTGGGCAAACTACGGGTTATTGCTTCTTTGCTGCTATATTTCTCTGAGTTGTAATATTATTGGTATAATCGTTTCCGCTTAATTATTAAAATGTGTGGTTGTGATTTCCAATTGTTGTAAACATGCGAGTGCTAGCTACTGATCCAGGGAATAGCACAGTAATCACATGGAGGTTCCTGTTCATCCGAACGGGGTCTCACATCCAACGGCGCAAGCTCTTAGGGTTTCCACATAATCTTGGCCACCTAATCAGAATCCAATGGCCTAAAACCATCAAAGCCACTCGGCTTGAAAATGGTCGTACGATCTCCATCCAACGGTCATGATTAAACCTTCTAGAAGGCAGGCCAATGGACTGCACCGAACCGGGCCAAGCTAGCGCACAGTAATGGGCCAGGCTCAGCACTGTTCAAATGAGATTTTCAGGGTTTTCCTAATAAATAAAATTCTAGAAAATAGATTAATTTTGTTAGGCAAATAAAATATAAGAAAAAATCCAAAAAAATTCTCATAAATACTTTAAGATATTTGGAACCCAAATAAAATATTTTTAGCTTAACTTTATTTTAGTTTTCTCTATAATTAATTAGTTTTCACAAAATACCAATGTACTTAATTTTAAATAAATTCAAATAAAATCCAAAAAATCTAATAAATTCAAAAAATTCATAAAATGTACAAATAACACATTTAATTGATCAAGAACAAAAATTGAGATGTTATAGTTTCCAACAATGGTAGTAGCTGTTGTGGTTATGGGATCAAATAGTAAAGCTAGTGGCTTCATCGATACCAAAGAGAGTCTGTCGAAGCCTCACAGATGTATGAAATGAGTAAAAGATATTTATTGATATGGGTGTTGTTGGATTACAAGGGTGTCAATGCTATCAAGTGGTGCTAATGGAGTTTTATTATACAAGTGCCTCTATAAAAGTGCTACAATGTAGGGGTATTACTGTCCTTTTACCTCTGCTATCGCCTAGGTGTCATCCTCAGTGATCTTGGTCAGGCAGGATACCATGGGCACGGTCCATGGATCGGACCAGATCTACCAGCCGTGGGTGAGGCTGGGGCTAGATCCAACGGCTGTTGGATGGGTACTTCATGTGTGGAGCCCATGCGGCCAAAATGAGAGACAGTGGGGCCCACTCCCACGACAGCGCCCTCTCTTGGGTAGAGTAGAGACGAGAGAGATGAGGCATGGGAGAGAGAGAAATGGTGGTTCCCAATGAATAGTGATTTAGAAAAAGAGGAAAAGGGGATGAATTATATGAAGAGTGTATTGAATACACGGATCTCGGAGCAAAGTGAACGGTGGATGTACCCTAAGATATGAGGAAAAAACCTTTGGAGATAACTCAATATCTCTGACTGCCATATCTTTTGGTTCTATCCAAATAGGTTGTTAGTCCAAGTCATCTACAACTAAAACTATTTGGCTATATAAGCCAACCCCTATACTTGTAATCTTGAAACATTATAGTGTATTATTTCCCGTGGTTTTTTTCTGCAAGAGTTTTTCCACATTAAATCTTTGTCTCCAATTATTTGCCATGCATCTATCCCTAACAATTGATATCAGAGTCCTAACAAGTAATATCAGAGCCTAGGGTTTCAATCTAAGCCAGCACGGCAACTTTGCACGACATACCCAGGAGTTCTACCTCCGTTTGTCATTGTCGACCTCCGCGCCAGGCCGCGATCTTGGCAGCCTCTTCCTCGGCCAGATCTACACTGACCATCATGCTGCCTCGGTGACCCGCCACCATTGTCAGCCGCCTGGCGATGCCCAACCTATGGCCGGCTCCACCCTCCGCGGTGCAACCTCCGCGCCGCCCGTTGTCTTCGGCCCTGCCTTGGCACACTTCGGCTTCCGCACCAACCCTTAGTGCTGGGCATCCTCTGGTGACCACCTTCATGCCTACGTCGGCCGACCACCGTCCTTCATCTGCTTGCGCTCCGCCACGTCAAGATTGCGACCATTTGCTCCCGCATTGGGCATCGCTCCCGGTCGCTCGGCACTTAGGAATGAAAGTGGTCGCGGGCTGCCCACTTACCCGCTTATTTTAACCCACATAAATCATAAAGTAGACACCCACAACCCACTTAATTTATTAAGCAGGACGGCCTCCCAGCCCACGAAGCCCACTCACGTCCGCTTCTCCGCACCGCATCTCTTCTCCAGACTCCAGTCCTTCGCCTTCTTCAGCGATGCCCATCACGACACGCGCCGCGCCACCCAACTCAAACGCTTCACAGGCCCCGTCGCTGACGGCATGGCCAGGGGCAACCGCACTCGCGTCTTTGTCGCGGCCGTCGAGGAGGCCTACACACACACTGTTACGCTCCTCCACAAGGACCTCACCTGGGCCTGCGCCCCATCTCCTCCCGAGACCAACAGCACCATCGGCGTCGCCAACCTGGAGCCATCGGAATTCCTCGCCTCCCTCCGCAACGCCGTGCTTGACGTCTCATCCGTCGGCTTGCTGGACCACGCCAGGCTCAAGAGCTGGGTCTGCGCGCTCACTGTGGGTTGAGGTCCGGGTGGCGCGGGGTACTACCCACGACGCCCAGTCGATGACCTCGTCGACAAGATTTATCTCGATGTGCCTCTTGGAGAAGACAAAGACGCCGCCGATTGGGATGACGACAAGGCATTGGAGACCGAAGGACATGCCACCCAAAAGAAGCGTGGCGTCACCGCCCTCATGGAGGAGCTCGGTGCGAAGGAGGATGAGATTGTGAAGAAGGATGCTGCCTTGGGCAGGGTTGTCCGCCAAGAGCGAGTGGAAGAAGAGCTAATACCTGTCACCCCCGTACACCAACTTGGGTGGAATCTTGCTTGTTCAGAAGGCGGCTGATTTGGCAAAGGAATGGCTGCCCAGTGTGTATAGTCCAGGAATCCTACGCTTCTCTGGAAGCAATGGTGCCAGAAATGCTTAAGAAAGTGGAGGTCACTAATGGCACAAATGTGATATCAACAAGCCATGTGCTCAAAGATGAGGGCCAAAAGGGAGAACAACCTAACCAGAAGAAGACGGTTGATGGAGCTATTGCAAATCATTTCTATGGTGAAGCTATCAATGGTACCTGCCCTGGTATAGTGAAGTCTACTCCTAAGAAAAAGGAGAAGAATGCCACACAACAGTTTGGAAATCCAGTAGCTCTTCTGTTGGACTTCACACCTGGTATTGTATATGGGATAATGTTATCTCATACTTGCAATGGTCAGATAATACCATCGCATTGTTCATCTAGATTATTTTTTGTCGAACTCTGGTTGTAAACTTGTTTCTCTTCGTTTGGTTATTGTAACCTCTTTGCTCTTCGTTTGGATACTTATCAAGTACTGTGATTTTGTGGGTTTTGTGGACGCCGCATAAGTCTTTTGCGGGCAACCACAATATCCCGCATAAATGTTTGCGGTCAATGCGGGCAATGTGATATCACCCATAATGCATCCCACTTGCATCATGATCGGCACTCGCCTCAGGCCTCGGCGTCCTTTGCGACGTCACATGGCGTCCTCCGGCCTCCGTCGCGCCTCCAGCTGCACCATCTGGCGCCCCACCGCCACTCGCGCTGCTCCAGGCCACGCCCTCTGGTCGCACCGCGTTAGCTCGCTTGGCCTCTCTGCCTTCGTCGTCGCTCGCCCGACGCGTCGCCGACCACTCCGCCCAGGAGCCCACTCGCAACTTGCTTGCGTGAAGAAGGTGCATGAAGAAACTGAGAAGAAGCCTCCTTGCCGACCCGCTCGCTTGTGAAGAAGTCCACCCGGAGACTCTTTTGTTTTTTTTTTGCTCGTGGACTCGGTGACTCATGTGAAGAAGCTCCAGCCTCAAGGAGAAGAAACGAGAGGCAGCCAATCGGTTTTTTTCTTTGGATCGGACTTCATACGAATCTCATAACCGAATTGGAATTTGTTCAAGTCATGTGGCTTCGTTCCTAAGCATTCCAGAGCAGCCAGCTTCTGTTTCTCAACAGCCAGCTTTCGTTGGCTTTTAGCCATTAGCTCTGGCTTCTTAGTGGTTTTAAAGCATCTACAATTTTTCAGGTTTTCCGAGCAGCTCTAGCTTTTTGGTTTAAATGTTAGTTGATCTTCAATATATGGGTGTGAGGAAAGCATTGCTATTTATCCTAGTGACTATTCCAGTGTTAAAATATGGGATCTCTTTGCAATGCAATTATTAGCGGATATTCATGCACAGTTTAGGACATTATATCTATTATTTTGTGCTCATATTATTGGTGGTATTTATGATGGATTTATTCTTGGCAATTTATTTGACGTTTCATCATCTACTTTACAGACTTTGGTGAAAAAAAATATTAGTTGAGGACAACTGATTTTGGTGTTTCATCACCATTCATTGGAATTTGGTGTTTCATCACCATTATGTAGGTTTTATTCACCATTCATTTGGAATTTAACGACATTCTGATGGTAGCATTATACTCTTTGGAGTTTTTCTAATGAAGGTTTTGTTTCAATGTCAGTTTTAGATGAAGGATTGAAGTGCAAGAAGGAGTTTTCTTCTGCGTGGATACTACAATATTCGTTTTGTTGTCTTTGCTCGACATGAGGGGTCTACTGCAATTTATACTCCATTGACAGCACAACAGTTTTTCTTCATCTTGGCATTTTGGAGGAGCAGTTTCAACCATGTTATGGATTTTCAGTAGGTAGTTTGCTGAATTTTATGTTCCAGATGGAGCATTCCAAAAGTCCATATTATGAGTTCTTCGCTATCTACCTAGCACCTCAGGTGATGTGTTGGCTCATGCTGTTTGATGATTGAGTGTTTGATTCAGAAAGTCAGTTGCATAGATTCAGACTTTACGTATGTTATAAATTATTGAAGACTCAGATTTCTTCGTCTGCTTTGTTATATCTATGTTGGATTGACTGTTCCAGTCTTTCTCTTGACCTATTGGTGGTTTGCTCAATCTCGCTTCATCATAAGCATTTGGACAAGACCGCTCCAGTCTTTTATACCCATGACGATTTTTTGCACTACAAGTGTTTGGCTTGACTGTTTCAGTCTTCCTCGTTCAGTAGTCCTTTGGACTTTTAACGCACTTGTATTCTTCGTGCTTAATTAACTTTCATGGTTTTTCGGAAACAAATTCGTTATAGATTTTGAGTTAATGGGAGGTTTGTTGGAGATAACTTAATATCTCTAACTATCATATCTTTTGTTTCTATCCAAATAGGTTGTTAGTCCAAGTCATCTACAATTAGGACTCTTTGGCTATATAAGCCAATCTCTGTACTTGTAATCTTGAAGCATTATAGTGCATTGTTTCCCGTGATTTTTTTTCGCAAGGGTTTTTTCACGTTAAATCTTTATCTCCAGTTATTTTTCATGTATGTATCTATCCCTAACAAGTGGTATCAGAGCCCTAACATGCGTCAACTTGATGTATGTAATCCGTCACTAAGCTTTTAAAGTGAAGAGGTTGGTTAATGCAGCTATCTGAAACGAATGTTAACCAGCATAACACTGCTCTCACAAACCATGCTTCCATCTTCACACTACCTTGAAAAAGGTCTTCTGTGGCGGTTTATAACTGCCATCAGTGGCGGTTTTTGAACCGCCACAGATTTAGTGCCACTGATAATCGAGGATTATCAGTGGCGGTTCTAGAACCGCCACAGATAACATTATCTGTGGCAGTTTTTGGCTAGAACCGCCACTGATATTCGGGTATCAGTGGTGGTTTGAGCCAAAAACTGCCACTAATAGTCCAAATATTTTTTGCTAGAACCGCCACTGATACAAATATCAGTGGCGGTTGTATATAAAACCGCCACTGATAAGCCTAGTATCAGTGGCGGTTTTTGGCAAAAACCGCTACTGATAGCCACTGATAATCTCACACACGAAAATAAAAAACTGGCATTTGTGGCTAGCCTCAGGCAGCGCTAACCATGCCCTCTGAGCATAATGAAAATAGTGTACAGAATAGTGTACAGAAAATAATCACAGACAATAGTGTACAGAAAATAATCTAACTATGTATGCATCAAGAAAATAATCACGAGCCAAGGTACATGTATCTCTACGAAGAAAATATTCTGCGTTAATACTACTAGAGTGGATTGTGCGCTCACGCCACCTTAGTAAGGCATGAGGCAGCCAATAGTCTAATAAGATATAAGAATTATTCTAGTTCATTATAAGGATCGAGTAATATGAAGTAAATAGCTAATCACAAATAAACTTTAGAATGTAAGAGCACCCCTGAAAGTCTCTATCTACCGTAAACAATTGTCAAAAGAACTATAGAAGAATCTGGCTCAAACCACAATAGCAAAAGACAATGTCCATATATGAGAGCATTTTTTGTTTAAAGGAATATGAGAGCAAGTTTGATTTTTCAAGTAGGACCAACCTGGTTGATCTTGACACTTAGCCTTAAATTTTGAGATATATGGGAAAGGCGTAAAAAGCCAGATCCACTTGAAGTCATGCCTCCTTAAGTCTTGCACCAGAGACGAAACTGTCACAATGTTTTGTTTTTTGAATGGAAATTAAGGAAGCCACAAATTCTATCTTTAAGATGGCATATAACAGTACAAAAGACATCTAATCTGGTTCTTGGCAAAACAAATTACAATTAGATCTAGACTCTTCATAGAATTAAATTTCAATTCATCCATTACAGAATGTAAACAAGTAAACATATGCAATGTAAAAAGGATTTGGAAAGGCATAATGTCCGAAATAAATAAACTACAGTTTAGTGATCGGTGATTCGCGACATGAAAAGTTGGGAGGAGATGCAATCTCGCAGCAGTTGAAGGAAAGGGAATAGTGTTAATCTGTACAAAACATGAACATATGCTATTAGGCGGTAGTCATTGTAAAAGCCAAATGCATATAAACTTAGAACTTCATTTTCGATACTTATGTGGATTGGCCGATGCTTTTTGAAAAAGAAGCGCTATTCTTGCTTTTCTTTAAAAAATGGAAATAAAGGAGTCTCGTATTCTAAACTAAATCATGCATTCAAGCCAATGGAAAGCTATATGGAATATCTAGAAAACCATTGTGGTCAGTAGCACAAATCAATAAGCAACGTGAGTGAGTCTGTTGTGAGAAGCGAAATGAAATGAAATGTGAAATAATGACATAGATGTACCATAATTACCTAAAATGGGCTCATTCAACATAGCAATGCTTTGCACGGATGTAAGGCAACAGTAGAAAAGCATCAAATTTTATGAGATGTCTAAGTAACACAGATTATAATTCTAATTTATGGATGATGGTCAATTCTTTGATACGCAATGTAGTAGACCTCAAAGAAGAAGGATAGATGGCTTTTAGAAATAAAAGAAAATTTTAAAGGTCCATATACATTCATCATCAACAAATCACTTAATAGTGCATCGCATAGCCAAGGCAAATCGCCCCACCGCAGTTAGAAGAGAGCTAACAATCAGACCATGGCTGTGAGTTAAGGTAAAACACAAACCTGAGTCATGGCGTCACATATATACAATGACATCTGCCGAAGCCCTGCGAAACATGAGGAAATCACATCAATAGTTTGTTTACGACTTTCAAAACATGGAAGCATTATTAATCTAATCATTTTAAGCCACATACTTTTAGAGCAGCTCTCCATACACTCGATAACTTTGGAACATGGAAAATCACTTGAATACCTAGTTAAAAAAGCGGAGCCTCATACGGTTCATTTTGAGGATCCTAAATATCATAATGTACGTAACTTTACTAATAAAGCGGGCATAAAACCCATAGCGAGAACAACATTAATTAGCCTAAGGTAAGAACTATGCAAATCTCTATTACAAACAAGCGAGATACATTAGGAAGTTAATCGAGCACCTCAATCATGAAATGTAACACACGAGCAATAATCAAGAGCGGTCCTCCATCGCACTTGCATTCAAATTATCGGAAGGAACACGAGCACACAAGAAGCAGAACTTTTGTTTCTTGAGCTCAAGAAGGCCTTTGCACAGGAAAAAAGGACCATGAATAGCATTAATATCACATTGTAGCTATACCAAAGCATTATCAGGCACAATTCAACGGACAACCGAAAAGCGATAGCACTTTGTTCACTTTCTAGCATGCAGTTAGAATGCGAGGAAGTCTTATGTCTCTTACTTGTAGCGGCTCCTCCTCTTATGCTTGAACATCTTGTATTCTTTCTGAACATCTCCCAAATCCTACAGCAAAATAATATGGAAAGAAAAATAGAAGGGAAACTGCAAGATAAAACAAAGCAGATATATACTCCCTTTAAATGCCAACTTGGAAGGATTCGAACCAGAGGCAGCAGTAACCCCAAAATAAGCAGGATTATAGACAGAGCTAGATATGAGTTGTAATGAAGAGAGGAACTGGCAATAGCTGTGAGAATTTCAGAAGGAGAAATGTAGTGATGGGGATTCAACTGAAGGTGTGGGTTTTTTCCTTCTGAATTTTAGAATGCTAAATTTAAAGGTAAGATTTAAACAACTTCAATAAGAGATTAACACGAGGGATCAACATGGGACAGATGGTATTCCCAACAAAAATTGATCATAGTGGCATGTGTGTCCCTAAGCACCTAAACTACTATTTTCTAACAAAAGCTGAAGCGTCTTAATCGATTCATAAACATCACAGGGGAAAATCCAACCAATGATAAAAGCACGAATAAAGTAGCATTGTAAGGGAAACAAAGGAATAACCATTGCAATCTTAGACTACTCATAGGTAGGTATCATCTAAAGAATGCAAACTGCTTGTCTGATGTAGATTGATTTTTTGAACACATGAAAATATGAACTTACAACGCATAATCTGAACTAATCAAGATATAGCAAAGGGCACAGAGTACACAAACCTCAAGCTGTTAATCTCGGCATAAAATCTACATCTTTAACAAGCACCCTGCGGACCAATCTCGGAACTACATGGGCAACAAAGAAGATGCTGTGGGGTGAGTTCCACCTGGATCAAACTAAGTCTAGAAGCACACGGGTGAGCCCACGAGAGAACTTGGGAGGCCAGTAGCTATGCAATGCTGGAGCAGCTAGCTTCGCTTCTAGAGACCTGGCTGGAGCCGAACTTGCTACCATCAAATTTCAAGAAACTAAACCCAAATCAGTAGATCCTTCCCATTGAAGATGATGAAGAAGACAAAAGTACATGCTACACTAGCACAACCACTAACAAAAGAAGTGGCATTGACAAAAGAAGGGGTTCCCATTTCAAAGGAACAAAGAGTTATTTACACTTTGTAATGAAACAAAATTGAAGTAACAAAAGCTTAAACTAGTTTTCTAAACTAGAAGCCTACAGGTATTCGGAGGTTGGAGACACGTGACGTGAGAGAATAGTATGGATGACTGGATCGTTGTTATCTTCGTCATAAAACTCGCCTTTTTTGTTGATTATTTCCTTCATGATGAAGTAGGCGAGCTGGCCCTGAATGGCTTGGATTTTAGAAGGAAGCAGTCCTACTGTAGACAACTTGAGGCACTTTAAGTATGAAAAACAAAATTAAGAGAGTATATAGAAATTGAGTGGTGCGAATCAATATGTCATGTCAGCATGACTGACCTCTACGTCATTGTCTTTTATTGTGCAACCTAAGATTTCGCGCATGTACTGGCACACGAAGTACCCACATAAATTTGTTCCTTGCGGCTGCTTGTGACACTGCAAAAATCGAATGAATTAAGATGTCATCGAAGGAGCTATTTACTATGAAATACGATATAAGAATATTCCTTGCGTGCGTACTGAAAAGTTAGTACAAATTGTAAGGGATTTGTGGTATGGGTGGTGTCTCGAGCTCTTCTGACAATATCTTTTGAACGCCTCATTCATTAAATGTGTCATCACTTCAAAGTCTTTTTTAGGTTTATCCAGTGGATCCATGATCAGCATCTTGCTCTTTTCTGGATGAATTATTACGAGAATCCAGTGGAAGCTACATACACATGCATGATGCCATAGTCATTAGTCCTTACATCAGAGTAAATAACGAAATCAACGAGTAATTTAACTAGCTAGTGAGGAACTTAAAATGGTATGGTACAGGTATAAACTCCTTGTCTTGTAGTTTAATGAAAGCTTTATATACGTACTCCTCGACCTCTTTTGGTGCTCTTATGATTTCGGTTTGGCAAACCATTCCCGGGTCGAGGAATCCTACTGGCCCCTTGGTTCTTCGTACTTCAATCATCTCGTATCTATGTAACAAAATAGTTAGACATGACATTTATTGGTATTACGTGAATGTAGACCAAGATTGATATATGAGACACTTACAGTGTCCAGCATCTCAAAAAACATATGTCGAGGGCGTCGTGATAGAACAAGTTGTGCAAGTTATCAAATTCTATTAAGAAGTAGCCACCGCCCGCATGGTGAAAATGTTCCTCACGGAAAATTGCAGTGATCACCTTTGGGAGTACGTCTTGGTTGGATCGATCCATGTACCATGCATGTAATCGCTTCATCATGGGTGTTAGACTTTTTAACTTCGAAGCGGTGACAAAGGGCTTCCCTACCTCGAATTTCAATCTTTGTTGATTATCTTGGTCATCAGACTTCATCTTGCCCTTACTTTTTTCTCGCACAACATCATACTCGGTCCTGGCTTCACCTGATCTGGCTGATAAGGCTTGTCTAATGTGCCATTTTTTGGGATTAGGGGTTCTAGGTTTGTCCTTTGAAGTAACAGGTGTTATAGGTTTCTGCTTTGGAGTACTAACAGTGGCCATCTTTATGGGGTCCTCAGTGGATTTCTTTTCTACCTCATCTTGCTTCTTCACCGAAAACTCTCAGGTGCTGGTGACGGATGCGCGGATTGTACTGCAGAAGAGGCTGGCACTACATGGTCCAAGACGATGTCACGCTTGCGCCACTGGATGAATGAGTGGACGACACTTCCTAGAGTTATTATCTCATCATTGACGGGTTTTTCTAGCCCGATCTCAGCAAACTGTTCAAGTACCATGTCCACCAGAACCTTTGCATAACCTAGCGCTATCGGGGTATTGTGCAGGACACCCCCTTCTTGGCACGGATAAACTACCCCTATAGCAGCCTGTAGAAATATGTTCATCACGGGCACGTTGAGCTGACAGGGTGTGGGGTCCTGTATGTCGTCCACAGAATAATGGTTGTTGTCCACTTCTGCCAATGGCATGCACGCGCAACTGCTGCGACGACCTGTAGGGCTGGAGAGAACGTTGTGGGCATGCGCCTAGCTCAAGGCTTATTGTACTTGTCGTTCAACTTTTTCTTCAATGGTGCCTTGTATTTCTCGCAGAAGCCTTTCCTTCATCCTTTCCATTTCCTGCTCAGCCCGCTCTTCTTTAGCTCTCTTCCGACTCCTATAAGAGTCTCCGTGCTCAGGGAATCCCATCTTCCATGGAACCTTGACCCCGACGCCTCGTGTCCGACCAAGGTGCTCTTTGTTTCCTAGGGCCGCTGTTAGCTCGTCTTTCTCCCTGTCTAGGTGGAAAGATCCTTGGGTGGACTGGGCGTAAAACTCATGAACTCTTTGCGTCATTGCTTCGTCTTCGCTGCTCTTGAATGATAAACTCCTAGTAGACAAGATATCTGCCCTCGCTAGCACGTAGTGCTTCACTCGGTCTGGTAGCCCGATCAAGGGACTTGTGCCAGTCAATTGGACCGCTTCTAATTCCTGCCTCTCCCATTGAGCAATTTACGCAGCGTCCACTCGTGCCAAGTGCGTGGGGAGTATTCCTTCATGCGATGCTAATGTGGTCCTTTGGACTTCCTTGTCGCTTCAGATTGCTTCATCGCCACAAACTCATCCCAATATGGCTCTAATCTTGGGTACTCTCTGATGGCTGACCGGTTTTGCTTCACATAATTTACGTTCAGCCTCGCCTTGAAGTTTCTCCACGCCGCATCCATGGTCATCAATGCATCGCGACGCACGAGTTCTTCGGCTCCTTCGGGGAATTCGAAGGTTTCTTTGAGCTCTGTCCATAGATCCTCTTTGGTGGCTCGGGGCACTTTATGCCAATCCGAATAGGTGATTGGCACTTTATCCCTTACGATGTACCCGCATGTTGACCTGTATTTTGCTGCTGATTTTCTCGGTGCAATAGGGGCCCCAGTATTTGAGACCTCCGAGATGGTGTACCGGCCTTCAGGCTTCTTAGTTTTCCCTCGTCCTCGATGTCTTGCAACAGGAGCATCATCTGTAACAGCGGTGGAGGCCTCAACACCTTCAGTGGTTGGGTGGAGGGTAAGGTACCTGCTCATAGGGGTGGAAATTAAGCTCGAGGCTCGAGGCTCGGCTCGGGCTCGGCTCGGCTCGGTGCGGCTCGGCTCGGCTCGGTGCGGCAGCGAGCTGAGCCCGAGCCTACTAATGAGCTCGTTCCGGTAACAAGCCGAGCTCGAGCCGGCTCGCGAGCAGCTCGTTCGGCTCGTTCAGCTCGTTCGAAATTCAGACTTAATTTGCATACCATCCAGCCATTACCATTTCAACATTCCTAGCATTTCAACATTCCTAATCCTCAAGCAAATACCCACTAGCATTTAAACATTTCAACATCACTGTCTGTCTAACTCACCTGGAGAGTGGAGACTGAACGGAGCACTGGAGCAGAGGCTACAGAGCCGAGTAGCCAACCGAGCAGGAGCAGGAGCGGGAGGCTAGAGCCTGCCGCGGTGCCGCCGGGGAGGTGGTGCCGACGTCGACGGGGAGGTGGTGCCAACGCCGATGGGGAGGTGGTGCTGAAATGCTGCGTGGGCGCGTGGTGGTGGTGGCGGCGGTGGCGGGAAATTGGCGAACCCTAGCCGGTGGGGGCGTCGCGTGGGGGACTGGGGCCTAGGGCTCGGGGTCGCGTGGGGGAGGAGGACTGGTGCCTCTCGGTCTCGGGCAGTCGAGCGACGGAGTCACGGAGCGAGCGAGACAGCGAGTCAACTGATTTTCAACCGGCCCATGAGCCTAACGAGCCGGCTCGGGCTCGGCTCGTGGCTCGACCGAGCCCGAGCCGAGCCTGGTTTTGAGCTCGTTACGTCCACCGAGCCGAGCTTGGCTCGGCTCGGCTCGGCTCGATTCCACCCCTAGGCTGCTCGGGCTCTCCTCCATTATAGGCTCAGGTTCGGGCTCCATTATAACTACTCAATAGAAAGGGAGATATTTTAGAGAGGGAAAGATATAGACTAGTTTGTGACAACCTTACCTCACATTAATACATGGCAGTCTAGAAAATCAATCAATTTGACAATCTATAAGCGTCTTGAAAGCATATATGAACAGGACAGACTAACAATTGCTTACTAGACAAAAGCCCTACTATTTTAGCTTCACTCAATCATAGACTGCCTTAATAGTTTTGCCGAAGTCATTAAATCTTAAGCATGGTGGAGGTGGAGGTGTGAATGCGTGATGAACCTTGCCGGGTAATTCAGGATGAATATGGAAATATTGTTCTCAATCGAGATAATGAGCCTGTGATCCACACTGATGGGATGAATTCTGGAATGAATTCTATCAAGACGTGTTCAGGAAGATATTTATGATTTTTGCTTACCTTTCTTGGTGAGTTTCTCTTTGCTAATACCTCTTATCTTTATTTTACAGGAATAAGATAGAAGATGTACTAACTGAGGACTATATTAGATCCTTAAAGTGCCTGTCCATGGCTCATTTCGAGTCACAAATGGAGGTTTGGAAATTATGTCCTCAAACTCCCCAATGGAGGAACTAATCAATCAAGCTGTAATAAACTGTCAAGTTTTGTTGACGTACAACATATATACACCGCATTTTTATATATACACCAAAATTTTATATATACACCGGATTTTTATATATATCACCGAAATGTTGAAAAGCATGCAAGTTTAATAGCAAGATTTTAATCCTTATTCCTAATAAGTACATATATGAGAATACATAATCCATAAACAACCAATATGACATAAACAAGATGAAACTAAACAAGTTTAAGTCATCCATTATTTGAATTATGCCTTTTACCTCAAAGAGAGAATTACTTATTGTGCTCTCAGACTTAGGGTATGGATGAATATAAGAATCTTCACCTCAATCACAAATGGGCTAACAATTTATTCAATGGATTAGGCCTTGAACTCTTACCACCTTAAAATGCACAATAAAGAATTCTACTGTCAAGAAATATACACAGTTCAGTTTATAACCAGAGTTTAAAGCTTGCTAACCAAACAGGGCAGTATTTTCAGATCAGCAAGTGAATGCAAATTCTACCAGTCAACTACTACTATTAGCCTACAATCAGTCACCACTATCAGAGATTCAGAATTTTAGATTCAAGTATACTAGTCGCATCAATTTAGCTCTCTGTACAGATGCACATTAATCAAGACCGAACAAGAATCAGATTAATTGGTGACTAATTCAGCAAGCAAGAGCTAGCAAAATGTCAATTGCTGACATAGAACAAAATAAGCAATAACAGGTTATCAGTCATGTATAATCTGGACAGTTAAACAAGCAATTCTTTCTAGCATTCAGGACTATAGTTCAAGGCCTAAACCTTAGGGATAAATGTTCTGATCATTCCTATACCCAAGTTCATCATAGAGCACACCAATCTCAGACCCAAAGGCAGCAAGACAGCAATCTGAAGCAATACCTCATAGTGACAAAACATTTTCCAAAAAAATGTTAGAGCTAACTGCATCAAGTACAAAACCTGCCCATGGATAAATATGGCCAGTTACAGCAGAACGGACTAGGATGTGAGTGATCACATATTAGTAGTTTTGTCATCAAGATGATAGATTAATAGTTATATATATTCTAGTAAACTCTTTTTCCGAACGCCTAAAAGAACAACCAACCTAACACTAGCTAATGTGTGTGGTCTATTAATTAGTTTAGGATAACAGACCCATAAATAAATAAATATGCCGATACATAGGCTGCACATACCTGTTGTTTATCTAGCCGCCCCTTCGATAGGTGCCTACATACACAGCTTACATACTTCGTTACTGCGAAATGGAGTATCCCAAGTGTCCGAGACACATGGGATTAATTGGGTCCGATTTGAAGTACTTGCATGTTGTCCTATCCTAAAGTAGGTCAGTGGAAAGAGCTGAAATAAAGAAGGGCAGTACAAGTCCTTCCTGCTACTCCATCTCCGTAAGAGAGCTTAATTGTACTTTTATCTTCGATGATTTACAGGAAATTAAGTAGTTCGGCCGGCCGACAATATACTTCCATCGCCTCTAGGTAAAGTGGTAATTTTATAGAAAACATTTGGTAATTAAAACCTTTTAGCTGATCGATATATACTTCCATATTATATTTCAAACGGGTCTAGTTTTGCAAGCATGATGAGCTGCATGCTTGGTAAGATCGACTTTTTAATGAGCAACCGAGCATACACCGTACCTCCGAATATTCCAACTATATACATATTTTTTTAGAGAAATCTATATACATGTTTACAACATGAATATATGGTACGTACGTATTTACATGAATTTCTTTGGCTTCTCCAAAAACATATCTGTCTCGGACGTACAGATGATCAGGAGGCAACTCCGATCCTTGTTTCTCTAAGACAATCGCTAATTAAGCCTCCTATCATGCCGTGCGTGCATATATCAGCATGTTCTAACGTAATCTTAATTGTTTGCAGAAATTAGGTTCATGGCCATAACCCTACCACGTACTTTAATTAATCGTTCAATTCAATACCTAAAAGTACTGTCACTGCCATAGATTTGGACCGAGCAACGACGTTAATCCGTAGGTTCAAATTAAGTTTCAGAACCTAACCGATGGGGGGACGGCAGCTTGGAGTGTCGGTGGCGTCGGCAAGACGACGAGGTCGAGGACGGCGCGAAGTCGAGGTCGGGGACGACGCCTGCGACTTAGAGTCGAGGTCAAGGTCGGGGACGGCAGCTTGGAATGGCGGCGGAGTTGGGATCCTCCAACGCGGCGTGGAGCTTGGAGTGGCGGTGGCGTCAGCAAGACGACGAGGTCAAGGACTGCGCGAAGTCGAGGTCGGGGACGGCGCCTGTGGCTTGGAGTTGAGGTCAAGGTCGGGGACGGAGGCTTGGAATGGCGGCGGGGTTGGGTTTACAAATATGTATAGAGGGAGTATCTGTGGTGGTTAATAATAATAACCGTTACAGATAATAGTTATCTATGACGGTTATTATTATTAACCACCACAGGTAACTATTATCTGTGACGATTATTATTATTAACCGCCACAGATACTCTTCCACGCAGACTCCCTTCTGAAGACCACCTCGAAGATGATTGCAATCAAGTGTAAAGTACCTGGTTTTTTTTACTTCTGCAGGGTATGTCTCTTAAGCTATTCGTTCCATTTGTTGACAATGCGATGATGATGCTGATAGTCGATTCAAAATTTTGTCCTCGATTTCTTTTTTTGTTCTTTTTTTGTTATAAAAATGAGAAATTTTTGTGTTCGAAGACCGTATCTGATGCACGCTTAATGTTCGAAGGCCAAAATCGATAAATGTTGTGTTTAATGTTCAAATTCTTTTTCGAGGAAGTTTTGGGACCAACCTTGTATGTTTGACCTTATTTGACTACAAACAGGGGTCATACGTAGAGAATACAAGGACAAATCTACAGAAAATAATTGGTGATGATAACGTCCTCGTAGTAAAGTTTATGGAGAATGACACCAAGACTGACTTCGGCATACTCTGGATCATCGTCAGGAAACACCATTAGAGTGTATGATTTATAGAAGTGCGACGGCGTTTTTCATCGAACCTGTTGCATTAGAGTGTATGATTTTATATTTTCACAATAATTTCATATTGTTTTTGGGAAGATATGGTAAAATTTTAGCTGGACAAACATATTACATTCGCAGTCAAAAGGAGTCATATCACATTTCACTTCGTTGCCTTATTTTTCACATATACAAGGACAAATATTGCCATTACTCGTAACTACTTATTTTCTTTTACAATTTGGCCTTCGTTGTGATCATCACGATGATAGGTAGCTTCTTGAGTGGCTTCTTCCTCGAGACTGATGATGCCATCTACGAAAGGAGGTAACTCATCAAACTGGTTGTACTCTTCCTCATCCACGATATTCTCAACTCTGACGATCCTTCTTTTTCCTTGCAGAACTACATGGTGCTTCTTATCTGCCAGGTCGATTATGTAGAATACTTGTGATACTTGATTCTTAAGTACAAATGGTTCGTCTCTGTATCCGACATGTTCGATGTCCATAGTAGTAAAGCCGTACTTGTCCACCTTGACACCCTTCGGGAGTTGTACCCAATGACATCGAAACACCGGGATCTTGAAAATGCAGTAGTCGAGCTCCCAAATCTCCTCTATGAACCCGTAGTAGTTGCTCTTCGTACTGCCTGTGTTGTCGTAGGCATCTATACGGACACCACTGTTTTGGTAAGTGCTCCTGTTATCCTGAGCTCTCGTGTAAAATGTATATCCATTAATGTCATATTCTTGCTATGTCATGATTGTACCTGAAGGCCCTTTTGCCAACCACCTCAATGTAACACTCGTTTCTTCACCAGACATGTGCTCCCTGAACCAATGACTGAACAAACGATTGTGCTCTTTTGTTATCCAAAGCTCTGACTGTCCTCGGTTTTTCCTCCTTAGCTTACCCTTGTGTATGTCCATATATGGGTACACATCAACTGACTGTTGCAATACTGTGAAATGGGCTTGTTCGAACAAAATATTATCATAAGAATTTGTAGATTTCTTTCCTATTACACCTTTCCCACCTAGCCTACCCTCATGGCGAGATATAGGCACTCCTACTAGTTCGACCTCCTTCATGTAATCGACACAGAACTCAATAACCTCCTTAGTTGCATAACCTTCTACAATGGAGCCTTCCGGCCGAGATCGATTACGTACATATTTCTTCAGAACACCCATATACCTTTCAAATGGGTACATCTGATGCAGGAATACGGGGCCACAAATATTTATATCATTGACAAGGTGAACAATGAGATGAACCATGATATCAAAAAATGATGGGGGAAAATACATCTCTAGCTGGCACAGAGTCTTTACCACATCAGCCTGAAGTTCATAAAGTCCAACGGGATCGATGACCTTCTGTGAAATCGCGTTGAAGAAGGAACACAATCTCGTGATTGCCTCTCGGACCTTGTCAGGAAAAATCCCTCTAATTGCAATAGGGAGCATTTGTGTCATCATCACATGACAATCATGAGACTTCATGCCAGTTAACTTCAAATCTTTCATCGATACCAGTTTCTTGATGTTTGCGGAGTAACCGGACGGAACTTTCACACCATGCAAGAACTTGCAGAGTTCTATTTTCTCTTTCTTGCTCAAAGTGTAGCAAGTTGGGGGAAGGTAAAGCTGACCTTTCCCAGTGTCTTGAGGATGTAGCTCGGCTCTGATTTTCATGTCTTCCAGATCCCTTCGTGCCTTCAGTCCATCCTTTGTTTTGCTAGGAATATTCAGTAAAAGTCCAACCACGCTGTCACATACATTCTTCTCTACATGCATGGCGTCGATGCGATGTCGAACTTCAAGTCCTTCAAGAGGGCAAGTCCCAAAAGATGGATCTCTTCTTCCACGTGGTCTTCTCAGTATGGGACCGCGATGTATTACCAGTACTCCCCTTTCCAAGTACAACATTAAGATCCCTAACCATGTCATACACCTCTTCCCCATGAAGACGCCTTGGATCTAAACCGTCCTCCTCTGTCCCGTCGAATTGTTTCTTCATATTGCGGTACGGATGATTCCTGCAAAGGAACATCCGGTGACGCATGTACACTGTTTTCCTCGAGTTGTTGAGCCACACACTAGCGGTTTCATCCATGCACTGGGGGCATGCTTTGGCTCCTTTTATAGTACGACCGGACAGGTTACCAAGGGCAGGAAAATCATTGATGGTGCAGAACAACAATGCGCGTAGAGTGAAGTGCTCTCGTTTGTACTCGTCCCATACATGTACGCCTTCGTTCCACAGTCTCACAAGATCTTCCACCAATGGTTGTAGGTATACATCAATATCGTTGCCAAGTTGTCTTGGCCCTTGGATAAGCAGCGACATCATAATGTACTTTCGCTTCATACACAACCAGGGTGGAAGGTTGTATATACACAGAGTCACGGGCCAAGTGTTATGAATGCTGCTCATGTTATCGAAAGGATTCATTCCATCTGTACTCAAGCCAAACCTTACATTCCTCAGTTCATTTCCGAAGTTCTCCCTGAAGAGTCTATCGATGGTTCTCCACTGGGCAGAATCAGCCAGGTGTCTCAGTTTTCCATCCCTCTTACGGTCTTCCAAGTGCCATCGCATCAATTTGGCGTGTTTTTTGTTTCCAAATAAACGCTTCAAACGAGGTACTACTGGCAAATACCACACCACTTTAGCGGGAGCTCATTTCTTCACCTCGATAACTTCGCTATCATCACCCTTACGCTTGTATCGCGATGCTTTGCACACCGGACATACATGAATGTCTGCATAGTCTTTGCGATAGAGTATACAGTCGTTTGGACAATCATATATTCTTTCTACTTCCAATCTGTGAGACCCCAGATTTACCATCCGGAATCTCCTGTGTATTTCTGTACTAGTCCCAGATTAGTTGCTAGTACACACAGTGAAGCAGTGATAATCATAACCAGAATTGAACGAAGTAATAGCATAGATATAAAGTACCAGCCACATGGCTATTTATTACATCTCCTGGTCACATGACCATAGTTCAAAGCAGCGGAAATAAACAACAAAGAGGTAAAACCCAAAAGACATCACAGGCGACGACTAGGAGCGCGCGCTTAGTTATCCTGGCGACCTTCATCAAACTCCTCGGTATAGAATTCTTCATCTTCAACTGCATCCTGGTAATTCTCTGATGACAAAATTTTGTGTAGTATGTGAGTACAAACGTACTCCGCAAGTCTAGGAAAATACAACATGTAGGGCTTTCCAAGGAAAGGCTTAATAGGGTTCTTTTGCATAAAGCCAAGTTTTATCAAACCATACTTAATAATAATTTTCACAATGCACATTTTAACAATTATTTTAACAATTGAATTATTTAATATTCTAGTGAAGGTTCTATCCACCATTACTAGTATAAAGGCTCTATCCGCCACATTTAAAAGATTAAGGTAAACCAACTCATGACTCCATCTGTCATGATCAAAACAGGTTCCATCTACCTGATTGGCTCAATCCGCCAAATAAACATCCGAGAGTTCCATCTACTCCTGAATCCCAAAACAAAACATCAATTATTTTTTTTAAAAAAACAAAACCAAGTCTACCAGTATGAAAGCATTCTTTGCTTTGCCTTTGACTACAGGCACGACTATTCGAATAGTATTAACTCTGCAGAGGTGTACAGCTTTACCCACAAGACATGATCATCTCTTGATGCCAAGCGCTATGAACACACTTCCTTAGGTGTGTCGGCAGAGAGACCATGACAAGGCCTTTACAATGTATACGCCTAACCCGACTCACCCGCTGAGGTTTCACCGCTATTAGGGTTCCATATGCCCAGTATAGAAGCCCCCTCTTGGGCCGTGTGGGAAAATACGACTTGCCTCCATCTGGCACCCACATTCCACCATCTGGTGAGTCTAAGTTCGGTTTCTACAAGTTATTCAGCCAGGTCAGAGCCCATTTGACATGTGGTTGCACGGTAATGCTTAGAATGGACAGTCATAAGTGTCGGTCCTTAAATTGATTAGGGCAGCTTTCACAAACCAGAACCAGTGCTCCATCCGCACCCGCCCGACAACCATTCCGCCCCAATCAAAACAGTTTTTATTTTACAAACACAGCAGCAATAACCTTACTACAAATTTTGATAAAAACACTTTTAACAACATTTTAGAACTTTTCCCATCATAGGCATTTTTGACCAATATCAACCTAAGCATAATCTAACGTGCTAAACAAGGGTAACCACATGATATACGATTTCATAATTCAAACTTAAGGTTACAAAGGCATGGTAATACAACAGTAAGGATGTCATTTCGAAATGGGTATAACTAACATCCTACATTTTAACATCATTGTTTTATATAAATAGCTATGCATGTTGCAAATATTTTATAAAAACAGTTACAAACAATAGGATCAACGTGCATCAAGGAGACTTGCCTTCGTCGACGAGATGCGATGCGTTACTCTGAAAGTCTTCTCCTTCATCAGCGACGACGGCAGCTTCTTCGACTACGCGTAAAACGGTGCACGAAATGAATAAAATAAAATAAACAAAAACTAAAAATTATAATAAAAATACTGGCAGATAGAGGATGAATTTATATGAATTTAGAAATTTGAATCACTTGATTCCGAGTTCGGATGGAGAAGAACGGGTCAAAGAAAGTTTGACAAGAAATAAAATCACGAAATTGAGAAATTGCACTGTAGCATCACGAGCTACAGTGCTTCGTTCTCCATTTGTCTGCGTACAGAGAAGGCCATGGAGGGAGAAATGACATCGTCCAGAGGGAAATGGGGGCTCGCCGGAGGGGAGGGCAAGGGGCGGTGCAACCGGCGGAGGGCGGCGGCAGTGGTGGCATGGCGGCGGCAAGCGGCGGCGCGACTGTGGTGCTGAGATGACGGCGCCGCGCAGCGCCGCACACTGCATGGCGGTGGCGCTCGGCGAGGAGGCGAGGGCGGCGAGGGCGACAGAGGTGCGGCTCGGCGGCGCGGAGGTCGGCGCCGGCGGCGGCGGCGGCGAGGCCAAGCTGCGGCGGCGACGGCAAGCCCAGCGGCGCCATGAACGGCCAACGGCACGATGGCCAAAACACCCGAAAACGTGAGATTTCTCAAAACTAAGATGAGCACGGGATAGCTAGCATCAAGGGGAGTCTATGGGTGCAAGGAATTGAATTGGTTCGTACCCAAACGGAAGAAATCGACGACGAACAGAGCGACGACCGACAATGAACAAACATGAAATTCGGGGTCAAACTGCAACGAAAATCAAATCCGATTGAATGGTTGTGATCACGGAAGCAAAAGGCACAAAGTGACGCGGTTGGTTTACCCGGAAACTCACCGGAGCAAGAGATGGCTCACCGGTGTCTTTGGAGGACGCCGGGCGTCGGGTTTTCTCAAGTTTTGGGAAGGGAAATGACTCTGAATCAATTGGGCAAGGTGAGCACGGGATAGAGGACGTTAAGACGCAACTTTTGACTACTCGCACACCCGGGGAGGTGAAGAGACGCCCGAGATATTGACCGAGCAATAAATTGTCATTAACGATTAATTGCGGCCGATTCACGAGGATTGAGGATGGGTATCGACTTGGAACTTGTTCTCCATTATGACGCACTCGCGATGCTTCAGCTCCCACGTGATTTGGTGCAATAAATTGAAAGATATGAAGGTTAGAAGTTTGAGCCAGACATGAAGTTGCAGCTGTGAACAGTGCAGGCCACTTGGGAAGATGAACCGTGCCGAAACTAAAGCGCGCGAGATAAAATAGATAACAATAGGTAAAAATACCGGACAAGATCCTAAAAATCCTAAAGAATAAAATGGAACCCAATAAAATTAGTTTCACTATTTTTGGATGAATTTTGGAATTTAGATTATTTCGGAACGAAATAAAATGGATTTGAATAAAGCGCGAGAGATAAAATACCAGAGGGATTCTATAAATCTTGGAAAAATTCCCAAAATCATTATAGAATATTTGGAACCTATTTCAATGGGTTTCAAGATTTTTGGAGTATTTTGGAACTCGGGTGAAATTTCGAATAAGGACCGAAATTGAGAATTTTGATTTTGTGAACGATAAAGGATTGAACTTCAATTTCAGATGGATATGGATGCCAGGTTAATTAGAACACTGAGGAAAAACCAAAATTTGAAATTAATTAATTTAAATTAGTCTTTTAGCAGAAACCCGAAATTGGGGATGTTACACAATCCCAAGGGACATATAACTTTCTTAGTTAGATACGTGGTTTTAGGCAATACGTTTCCCTCAGGCAGTATGTCCTCTAAGAGATGTAACAACGCCGTGAAACTTTTGTCGGACCAACCATTGCTTACCTTCAATTTCAGCAGCGAGAGCACCATGTGCAACTTTGTGTATTCCTCCTTACAACCCGGGAACAAAGGTTTCTCCGAATCCTCCATCAAACCCTTGAATTGATTAAACTCTCTCTGACTAGTGTAGTTCTCTTTTACATCACGCAACATTTGAGCCAGATTATTGTCATCATCGACGACCAACCTATCCTCATCGGGTCCATAACTGATGTCAGCTGCCACATTGCCAGCTCCGTCATCGTTGACGTTATCACGTTGAAGTATGATCTCCTCTTCACCGTGCCTTGTCCAACTTGTATAGCCAGGTACAAAACCCTTCCGGATCAAGTGCAAATGGATATGGTTTTTGTTCGAAAATATCTTCTCTTTCTTGCAATCAATGTATAGACAGTGTATGCACTCCGTCTTCTTTTGCAAGCTGTTCTCCTCGGCGACCCTTAGAAAAATAGATACACCGTCGATATATTCTTGGCTGCAACGGTTCACATAGTACATCCATCTCCGGTCCATCTACAGTTCATTAATTTAAGCAATTATTAATATCTAAAAATCTTAATTAAATAAATTGCTATTCCAATATTCAACAATATCCACTAACGGGACAACATTAATGCTAAGCAAATATTGCAAACTTAATTAATTAATTTTAATATATACTCATACATAACCAAAAATTATATATATCCTCCAGAAGATCAACATAATAAATTCCTCATCTCAAAATGCAAGGCAATTTCATGATCACCCATCTACCATATTAACTAAAATTTATTTAACATTCATATCCAACAATCTTAATTACATAAATTTGATATAAGCTTCATACAAATTCACTAAAAATAGTCACTAATGGAGGAATATGTATATGCACGTGCTAACGAAAAAATAAATGGTAAATAACAAAAGAAATTTTATGTGCTGTAATTTCTATATATACTCGTACCTAGCCAAACTTAAATATATCCTCCGGAAGAGCAACATAACAAATTCCTCATCTCAAAATGCAAGGCAACTTCATGATCACCCATCTATCATATTAACTAAACTGTATTTTTCATTCATATCCAATAATCTTAATTAATTAAATAAATTTTATATATGTTTGACCAAAAGTTCATCATCTAAGTAAGGTAGACAACTTAATCTAATAGAGCAAGATAATAAATTCATCATCTATAAATTACTAAGTAAATAAAAAACAAACTAAATATGAACCTTGCATCTAAACCTTAATTAAGCTAGGAATAAACCTTACATTGCAATTTCACATTACAAATGAAGGGAGGAGACACAATTTACACACCTTGGAACAATTCTAGGAATTAGAAGCACAATATTTTGGCCAAACGAAATCTGAAATCAAAGAGCTATCTTTTCTTCTCGGGGAGGAAGATGACCAGCGACCGGTGGCAGGTAGTATTTATGGGAAAAGTTATTTGTGGCGGTTCTAAAAACAAATCGCCACAGATAATTTATTATCTGTGACGGTTCCAACGAAAAACCGCCACAAATAGTCCCAACCTTATCAGTGGCGGTTCCAAAAATAAACCGCCACAGATAAATGAGTTATCTGTGGTGGTTTTTGGCTGGAACCGCCACAAATAGTCACATCGTTATCAGTGGCGGTTTTAAATAAAAACTGCCACAGATATTATCTGTGGCGGCTTTTGGATGAAACCGCCACAAATGGTTCTCCCGCCAATTTCCGTATAGACCCGCCACTGATACATGTATTTGTGACGGTTCCAAAAGATCCGCCACAAATAGGGTGTCACCTATGTGCTGTTTTGTAGTAGTGGATCATCAGCATTCGGAATACAAATCAACACATGGCAACGTACACAACTTTAGTTGTTTCTGTAAGCAGAAGACATTAGGTGTGTAGTGTGTATGTTGTTAGCATCTGATGTTCATTAAGGAAGCGTCCTAGCTTCGTAGTCAGCACGAAGATACAAACCACACTCATATAATACGACGACACCAGAAATATAATTTAACCCTAAATCAAGTCACACCGTACTCTTGAAATATTTAGCAGTGAATAAAATGCCCTCTGCTTTGTGGAGAGGAATTATATGTTGAGCCATCTATGTTTTGGTTTGCTCAACAATAATGGCAATTAATTAAATATAACTATGCTTGAATAAAATAAAATTTCTTCAGATTATGGTGAGCTGTCTAGTGATGCCAAAGTTTCAATTATTAACGCCCACCAAGAGTAGTATATAAAAAATACACTACTAGTATATAGCAGTATCATAGAGGCAGCTAGGGGTAGCCAAATAAAAGATACGATATATGGTCACTCGCCTAATGTATCTTTGTGACAAAACTAATCTATCCAAACACCACCCTTCCTTATTTTTGTGTTAGGCTCTCTTCGTTGCGAATATACCTCGATCCTCGATCGAAATCGATCGTTCGTCAACTCATTTCTAATCGCGCTTACTTACCTCATGAGAACGAAATAAATAAGCAGTACTGGCGCGTGCACTTTGCGTGTATTGATTTATGTACGCGCGTGTATTGACTTCAACTAAGATCAATGTTCTCATGTCCAGCTCCCTGCCAAGTGCTAACGCAAGTTGCTCTGGCAGGCGGCCATTAGTTTATGTGACGCGCCGTTAGGGCATGTATAATGGAGAGTCAAGAGTGTCTCTTAGCACATTTTTTTAAGCAAAAAAGATAAGCATGTACAAAGAACATGCACAAGAGCCAACATGCTATTTAATACTTGTGAGATCATGTGATGAAAAATTGGTTGAATGGTGAAATTGGCATTGTAAAGTGATTTTGGTTATGGCATGTGTGGTGCTTGTGCATGTGCTATGTTGAGATGATTATCATGTTGGTGATAGTATGATGAAGTTTGTTTGATGCAATGCACTCATGTGAGTGGTTGCATGGACTGTTTTTGAGGTAAGTCGTGGACTTGTGCTCAAATGATCGTTTGTTTATGCTGGTGATAGCATAATGGTTTTGCTTGATGCAATGCACTCATGTGAGTAGTTGCATGGATTGATGTTGAGTTAAGTCGTGGACTCACTACTGTAGAACGGCACATCAGAATCGGTTCTTTTTTATCATTAGAATCGGTTCTAGTCGCGATACGATGTCCTTAGATCGTGATGAGGTGGAGCTATCAGAATCGGTTTTGACCCGATCGTGATAAAACGTCATCAGAATCGGTTCTTTAAGGGAAGTGATTGTGATGATACCATCATCAGAATCGGTTCTTTAAGGGATGATGTGGTCATCAGAATCACTTCCCTTAAAGAACCGATTCTGATGAGTGTGTCATCAGAATCACTTTTCTTAAAGAACCGATTCTGATGAGGTGGTCATCAGAATCACTTCCCTTAAAGAACCGATTCTGATGATAGTATCATTACAATCACTTCCCTTAAAGAACCGATTCTGATGACCCATTGGGGTGTGCCATTTTTGCAATTTCTCCAAAAAAGCCTGATTAAAACAATATGCACAATATATATATCATCACATTCACAACACGTAAGGCGGGATGCATATATCACATTCACGTAAGTAAACGCTTTAATTACAACACATATATATCATAGTCGTTCACAATAGACAACACAAACATGACAATCAATTACATGGACTTCCTCGATACATATCACATTGACATATATTATATTGTTTACATATGGACTAGTACGATCGTCGGGATCTCTAAACCTGCCATCCTCTCGATATAACTTCTAACCATTACCATCGCATAAGTGGTCTCGTAAATTGTTGAGTGCTTTGTTGTCTAAACTCTTACGGGGATATTGATCTTACGCAAAATGTAAATGATCGTATTAATTTCAGTTTCAAAATTTCTATGTAAAAGGCTAAGTATATTATTATGCATTACATAAAATTAGGGAAACATAGATAAGTATTAGGGGCAATCACAAAATAGACGGGAACTACGAGCGGTGTTTAGAAAATATTTGGATTATAAAAGATTAATTCAAAAGCAGAAAAAATTCCAAATGTGAGAAGCTAATATTGTAGTAAAGACATTGAGTAATGCCTCAATGCGCTGAAAGGACAAATGTAAAAGCTACTCCTTCATGCCATTATATTTGTCTATAGCGTTGTAAAAGCGTTGTCGAGCATACGATCAATCACAAATTATAGACGCAATCGCGGGATCAAGAACAATAGACACATAATGTAAGAGATGAAATTCTCTCTCGCTTTTTTATTGATTCTATCTTTTGATTATCAAATAACAAATATTTTAAAACAGATACTCCTAAGGCCAAGCAAAAATATAGTGATGTAATTTTCTACTAAAATTCAAATGGAACAATATTACGTCATGTAGCACCGTCTTTTAGAAGCTTCACGTTTTGGATTGGACCACACTAGTGTTTCATGTAGAGCTAACTAATACTAGTGCTTTTAGATAATGGCAGTGTTCCAATAGAATTATTTTGTATTACTTCATAAATCTAATACTTGATTCGTATAGAAAATTATACCTTAGGGAAATGGTGTGAGTTGTCGACCACGATGAGCATGTCTTGCATGACATAGAAGCCGCAATGGTCACCGCTGCCTGTTGATGGCAATCGCAAGAAAGAAAAGAAATTCAGCCCACGAAGATTAGATGTCAAAAATTAATCATATATATGCTAGGCACTTGTACCTTAAATCGCTTATATTTGCAGTGTCTTGCCCTTTTTGTCGTCGTGCGGCCCTCCTTCATCGACATAGTCGAGAAACCCCTACATACATTGGAGAGCACCATTGAGTCAAAAAATAAAGCGTAGTTAAATTCCTCGATGTGTTAGGTTTCAATAATGCGCTTATCGCAAAGGAGGCTTGATCGCAGATGCCATCGGTCTCTTCTCGATCGAGTTAAATGTGTAGACTGTTTTTCACTTTCGGAACGAGGACGAGTAGAACCCAATGGTTGCTTATTAAATAAAATGTAGTGCAAGGAAATAAGTTCACGACGGTTTTAAGTGCGTACAAGTAATTGAATCGAAAAGTACTACTTACTCCTCGTGGTACGGCAATACAATGAAGTCCTTCTTCGACTCGATTTTGCAATACCCCTTGATGTAGCTAGCAACGAACCCGGTTGAAGCCTAGCCATGATCGCAGAACACAAGCTCGGGTCGACAAACCCAACTTGTAGATTAAATCACGGCTCGTTGTCTCATTATCCCGCAACTCGTGTTGAATGTGAGAAAACATAATGCAAAATCCTATAAAAGTCATGAGCGCAAGCTATATG